>SNQJ01S0038339.1:118854-164789 GCA_010110895.2 Picea sitchensis | reverse complement strand
CTACTTGATACTTTGTGAGTTCAAAGGTTGAACTCTTATGCTCTTACTTCACGAATTCCTGATATGCAAGAGTCAACGAAGTGTTGACCCCTTCCACTAGGTGACGTGTGTTCGCCTGTCTATTTTCCGAGCCCACCTTGTGGTTCTACCATGTGTTTCCTTCGTGCCTCAGCTCTCGGCACTTCGTGACTTTGCTTCCCAAAGCACTACCTCCATTGTATCGCGACACCCAAAATGTCGAGATCCCGAACTCCTCACTAATTCTTATCTCAACTCGCGACTTTGGGACTTTTGGGATAGAAGTCTCAACTTCCTATCCGCCAATATGCCGAAATGCCGAAATTCATACATGTCGTCAATGCGGGTCCCACAACAAAAATTCCCTCCTTTTTGAGTTTTGGACTTCGCGACTTCGCGAATCCTGATTCTATGCTCTCGGTTCTCCGACTCACAAAACCCAGAAATGGTTAACAAACGTTTGACCTCCGTGTTGACAAGTATGCCACCTGTCCACTATGTGCTGTCAGGTTCTTCTGCACCTTCAAACCTACGAATGCACGATAGGCACGATGAGACTCTGATCCAATGGTCCTCACTTGACCTGGATCCTACGACTATCCTCACTCCTTGCGATTTCGTGACTTGGAGCACCCAACCCTTGGACTCTCACCTTGTGAACCTCCGAGTTCACGAGATCCCTAGATCTCTGCCACCTGTCCTCCTCCGATGGACGTCTACAATTTTCTTGCGACTTCGCCACTCACGAAGTTGAAGAACTTCTCTTTCTAACCTCCGATGTCCGAATCCCCGATACGGGTGATCTCGTGACACGTGTCCTCCTTCTAACAGATGGCTTAGATTCTTTCGCGGTTTTGCGACTTCGCCTTTCGCAACCTCACAAATCTTGGTGTAAAGGTTTTAAACCATAACTCCCCTGCTCCTCTACATGATATGATGGTTCTCGGGACTTCGCGAATTTTCCATGGAGAATTCCAACCATGCAATTCCTCCTTGATGATTCCTGCGAAATGAACAAAGTGTTCTTCCACGAAATTTCTCCTTCCCGCAACAACGTCGTTGTGCCTTCTTACAACACTTCAAGGCACTAGCCCTCTTGAGATTCTCTTCGACAACTTCGAAGATTCTATCCCTCCTGAGATTTCTTCACAACTCAAGTCTTCAAAAAGACTCCTGTGCGCACTCCTTGCGAAAATTCTTCAAATACTTCCAAGTATTTGAACCTCTTCAACTCTGCGCACTCCCTGCGACATCATTCTTTCAACAGTTTCCTCAGGATGCAAGCACTGAGACTTCAATTGGCCTACGCACTCCTTGCACAGCTCCTGTGCTTAACTGGCACTTCTCCGAGAATGAGAACAATGTTATCCCTCCTGATTTTTGAGAGACGAACTCTGACTTATGTCAATGCACACCTTGTGGACAATTTCATTGCACTCCTTGTAGGAAAACTCTTGCTCAGACAGAGAAACAATTGAAACTCATTCCTTACTCTCCCTCTCTTCAGATTTCAGACATTTAACATGAAATCATACATTCACGCATCAAATAAAATGCATAACAGAGAGTAAACAAGAATATATCAATCAGCATGTGCAACATAGAAAGCAATTGGACACCATGAGTCTGAACTAAAAATCTTTGTATTAATCCATAACTTCTGTACATGGGGTTTTACTCTACACATCTCTCTGCTTCTTCTTCTCTATGCTCTCTTGATTGATAATGCTGCTAATGTTACAATGATACAAGTGAGGGTGTCTATATCTATTTTCCCTCTGGCTCCTAAAACTGTCTAATCTAATAATTCAAAGCTACCTACTTACATTTACTAGCATAAATGCCTCTTAGTCCTTCAGACAAGAGCGAGATGCTCAAGGTCTGATTACAATCTATGAGTATCCCCTTTCTTAATTGTTTCATTTACGTTTGGTTTATCGAAAAATTCAAAACATTTCAAACAATTCATCATGTGCCAAAATGCGTTGGCGGTTGTCCCCACGCTCACTTGTTGTTGGCGATGCTCTTGCATCAGGTTCATTGTGATGTTTTGAACTCCATCAATATTTGGATTTATGTGTTGGTCAGGTGTCACTATCCTTTATGTTGATCCATTGGTTGTGTCATTATTGATTACGATGATGAGTCACTTGTAATTATTTTAATTATGATGTTGTTTGATGAAGCATACCCCCTACCTTTGAAGGGTCCACGAACTCCTGGTCTCTCGATCGCTCTATTTCCTAATCCAAAATGGCTCTTTGGGCTCCTCCTGGAACCCTTTGAATGAATTCACAGGCCTCTCTCTTTGGTTTTCCAGCGCAACCAAGCACTAGGCTCATGCTCCCTCCACTCCTCGTGATCGTAGGCATGACCACGGGTTTATCCCACAAGGTGCGTCGCGTTTCATGATACTGGGGATACCATTGTTGAACGCCTCATTCCTCTGAATCCAAAAACCCCGAGAAAGGGCTAACGATCCTTGGCGCCTTGTTTTTCCTTTGTCCACATGACCCTTTCCTATGACCATGCACTAACACCAAGAGGTGCTACTAGGTTTTTCATTTCGGGATTTTCCAATGCATAGACTCCTTGGTGCGGACCCCTTTGAGTCTTGAAACCCCGATAAGGTTGATGGAGGTTAACTCCTCCCCCTTTCCCAATTCACGTGACCACACATTGGTGACCACAAACTTCACTACAAGCGCGTCTGGTTCCTCTAAGTCCCGATTGCCGAAATCGTGATGGCATGAGTTCTACGACTCAGATCTCTCCTTGGTTGATGACTACGATTATTTCGACGTTTCGCGTTTTGTGAATTCACACCCTACGAAGTCCATTCGCTTCTCCTCATGGTTTTCTATATGCTGAAAAAATCCTTGTTGCAGATCGATGACTCTAAGCCTCTGAAGATCCGACAGCCTGGATCCTTTCGATATTTTGTGGGTCAAGAGTCTCGACTCTTACCCTTTGTATCCCCAGTCACTAAAATCATGAAAAGGAACCAACGATCCAGATCTATTGGGGTTAGACGGTTTATATTCCTCCTGGGGTTCAAGCATTGAGAGGTCTCTCCACTAACATGTTCACAAGTCATCTCAGTCCAACAACTCATGGAATTTTCTGTCCCTCCCTGAAATCTCTCCATCGTCTGTTCAGGTCCTCGTGGGTCTTTCCTCCTAGGCATACACAATGTTGAAATTTGTGTGCCTTCCTCACATCAGACAACCATTGACTCTCACCATGATCTGATGGTCAATAATGCTCCTCCTCCTGAGATTTTTAATCTTTCAGACTTAGAAGGATTTTCTAAGTCCCCGAAGGTTTCTACCTTCACTCCTCCCGGGGAATGGGTTCTGGGATCTTCAATAACACTTCCTGAAGTATTATTCCTCCTGATCTTTGCCTGGTGCAAACTCTGATTTCCCATGCACTCCTTGTGTTTAGGGGATCTCGATAACTCATATCCAAGGGATTTTTCACAGAGAAATTCCTCCCGACCTCCTAGCATGCTATTCTTGCTCAATGCACACCTTGCAGAGCTTCAATGAAGAGAAACAATTGAAACTGGAAACTAATAGTCATAGTTCCATCCTCTCCTATAGAGGTTCATTCACTTGCTCCCAAACAAAAAAATAACAGATATTTCAAACACAGTTCGTGCACCATAGATTTGGATCATTTTTTCCTCCGTTATATTCCCAAGTGCCAAAATGGCTACAAAACATATTTTGATTACAAAATGGCTTTGAAAGCTTGAGGCTTCTAGTAACTTGCAGTCCCCTTACACTATTCTCCCCTACCTTGCAACTAACCCCCTCTGGGCATACAAACTTCTACTTAACTCAAAAAGATTTCTAGGGTTTCCCCTGGCTACTTTCCTACTCTAAAATTCATCCTATGCTATCTTAGTCTAGTCGCACTTCAAAGCCATAGTGGAAACTCCCGCTCCGCTTGTAAATTTTAAAACGTGCCTCAAAGGGTAAAATTCGACACTAGTTCAAGTGTGCCTCCAAAGGTAAATTATGGCGCTGAGTTAAGGCATATTTCAAAATCAATTGCAGCTACTAACGTTGAAGTTCTGGAAGAACTCCCACGTGCTGAGTGGTTCTGCCTCTGCGTGCTTGCCAACGATGCTCCTGCATCATACTCCCCTTGACAAAATTTCATGGACTCCTGTCCATGAGATCCTCTACTAATTTTCCCTACTTCTAGATAGCAGCTTCGTTTTCCGAACTGGCATCTTCAATTGGGTGTCCCTTCCATTTGACCAGATACTCAAAATAGGTTTTCCTTCTGGTCTTCTTGCCAATCCTCTGATCAACAATTTTCTCCATCTGTGGATTTTCTGCCACATGCATTTGTTTCTTCCACTGAATCTTTCCTTTAGCTTCGAACCCTTCTGTGTCATCTTTCCTGTAAGGATACAGGTCTAAAACATTGAATATGGGAGAAATGCCCATGCCATCTAGAAGCTCAATCTCATAGGAATTTGCATCAAACTTCCTCAAGATCTTACAGGGTCCTATCCTTTTCATCTTCAACTTGTTGTATGTTCCCCTAGGGAAACTTTCCTTCCTGATATGTGCTAAAAACTGATCTCCTACTTCAAAATGAAGTTCCCTGCGATGTTGATCAACTATGTGCTTGTATTTCTGGTTAGAACTCTCCAACTGTCCTTTGATCTGGCTATGGAGTTTCTCCATCTCTGCAGCAAAATCCTCTGCTCCAACGCTCCTCATCTCACCCTGTTCCAAGTCTCTCAACTCATATACTCCCCTTGGTTGCATTGCATATAGTATTTAGAATGAGATACTTCTAGTCCTTCTATTTGGTGAATCGTTGTATGCAAATTCTTCTTGTGGAAGAATCTGATCCCACTGGTTATGATGTTCAATAACTAGACTCCTTAATAAATTCCCCAAACTTCTATTTACCACTTCAGTCTATCCATCTATCTGAGGGTGATAAGATGAGATGAAGGAAAAATCCATCCCCATATTCTTCCACAATGTCCTCCAAAAGTGACCAACAAATTTTGTGTCTCTATCTAAGACAATGCTCCTTTAGGCCGTGAAGTCTCACAAGTTCTTTGAAAAACAGATTTGCAACATGCGTTGCGTCACTGGTCTTCTGGCATGGGATGAAATGTGCCATATTTGAAAATCTATCCACCACCACAAATATGGAATCGAATCCTCTTTGTGTTCTTGGCAATCCCAACACAAAATCCATGCTTATTTCATCCCAAGGCCTCTCTGGTATTGGCAATGGTTGATACAACCCAGTGTTCTGTCTTTTCCCCTTTGCATGTTGGCAGATTCTACATCTCTTCACAAAATTTATCACCTATGTTCTCATACTTGGCCAATAGTATGAGTTGCTCGGCTGTGAAAACGTTTTATCATGGCTGAAATGTCCAGCCAATCCTCCACAGTTCTTTTCCTTAAGAAGATTATCCCTTATTGAGCATTTTGGTATGCACAATTGATTTCCTCTGAACAACAGTCCTTCCTGAATTATGTATTATGTCCACTGAATTCTGTCTCTCAACAAATGATTAGCACATGCTTCATATGCCTCCTTGAAACTTGCATCATCATGATACATGTCCTTAAGGTGTTCAAACCCCAAGGTCTTCACCTAGAATTCCCGCATGATCAAACATTTCCTGCTTAATGCATCAACAACCTTGTTAGCATTCCCAACGATATGTTTTATGACAAAAGTAAAATTTTGTATAAATTCAACCCATTTTGCATGCCTCTGATTCAGTTTTTCCTGTCTAGTTATGAATTGTAAACCTTCATTATTGTTATACAAGACAAACTCTTGAGGGACATGATAATGCCTCCATTTCTTCAATGCTTGAATTATGGCGTAGAACTCCTTGTCATATGTCAAGTATTTCTTCTTAGTCTCATTCAACTTCTCACTAAAATAGGCAACAGGTCTATTATCCTGACTCAAAATTGCTCTTATTGTAGCTCCACTTGCATCACATATTACCTGAAATGTCTTCTCAAAATTTGGCAAGATCAGAATTGGTCATTCTGTTATCTTCTCCTTCAGTATATTGAAGCTCCTTTCGGCCTCCTATGTCCATTTATAGGACTTGAGCCACTTCTTCACTGTATCCATCATTGGCACACAAATTCCACTAAAGTCTCTAATGAACTTCCTATAGAATCTTGCTAATCCATGGAAGCTCCTTACCTTGAACATGCTTCTTGGTGACAGCCATTCTCTGGTCKCTTTCACCTTCTCTAGATCCATATTTAATTCATTTGAAGAGATCACGAAACCCAAATAAATGGGTTATGTATTCATAAAAGATGACTTCTTCAAATTGATCAGCAACTTCTCCTGTTGTATCCTCCTCATTACTAGTGTTAGGTGCCTAAAATGCTCCTCTTTAGTTCTGCTAAAGATCAGTATATCGTCCAGATATATAGTCTCAAACTTGCCAAGGAAATATTTCATAATTCCATTCATTAAACTCATAAAAGTACTCAGGGAATTTGTTAAGCCAAATGGAATAACCAACCACTCATATAGACCTTCGTTTGTCTTAAAGGTTGTTTTCCATTCATCACCTTCTCTCATCCTGATCTAGTGATATCCACTTTTCAGATCTATCTTAGAAAAGAAATTTTCTCCACTTACGAAATCCATTAAATCATCCATTCTTGGTAAAGGAAATTTGTACTTGATGGTGATCTTGTTGATGGCTCTTGATTCTGTGCACATTTTCCATCCTCCATATTTCTTTGGGATCAACACAGTTAGTACTGCGCATGGGCTCAAACTTTCTCTGACCAAACCTTTGTCTAGCAATTATTGGACTTGGTTCTTCACCTCCTCATTCTCTCAAGGTCTTAATCTGTATGCTGATTTGTTCGACAGACTTGCTCTTGGTATCAATTCGATATGATGACTGATACTCCTGATGGGAAACAATGAGTTTGGAAGCTCATCCACCACTATATCAACAAAATTATCCAGCAGCTCCTGAACTTCTTCAGGCAAATCATCCATTGATGTACTTGTAAGGATGACTCTAGGATTCCACACCACTGTGAACTGCATATCCTGTGTTTCCTTGACTTCTTTGAGGAGATCCTTCCCACTCATGAGAAGTATGCTCGTGATGGCTTCCTCTTTTTCTTTCTTCTCCTCCATTGGCAACAACATATGCGTCCTACCATTCTTCTCTAATGTATATGTGTTTTTCCTCCCATAATGAATGACATTTCTGTCAAATTGCTATGGTATTCCCAATAGAATATGGCATACGTCCATGGAGATTACATCACACAGGATTTCATCTTTATAACCTCCTATCTTCATTTCAACCAGGCATTGTTTAGTAATCGTTACATGGTGTCCTTTTTGCAACCATGAGACCTTGTATGGTTTTGGATGTGTAGTTGTCTTCAACTCTCCACCATCTCTATGGATACTAGGTTGTCAGTGATCCCATTGTCAATGATCACCTTGCATACTTTGTCCTTAGTCTTACAAGTTGTCCTGAAGAGACTGTTTCTCTACATTGGATTTTCAATTTTTGCCTCTGGTTTCAAGAGAACTTTTCTCAAAATTAGGGATGATCCATCCTCTGCTCCCTTTGCATCAACATTTCTTCACTGGGATTATGAGATGTGAGCGTCTCCTCCTTCCTTCTTCTTCTCAGGACATTCCCAAGACATGTTCCCTATCTTTCCACAGGCATAACATCTTACTCATCCTCTGCCTCTTCCTCTAGAAGAGCTTCTTCCACCACCCTGTCTTTTTCGTAAACTTCCTCGTTTCGAATGATTCTGTGTTTTCCCAGCCTCGTCCTTAGATTGATGTGTTATGTTGTGGTTAAACCCATTTCTTTTGCTTGGGACTGAGATTTTACCTCTTCCTCACTAACTTTGTTTTCTGGTCAGCCTCTCCTCTACCTTAAGAACAAACTGATAAGCATCCTCCATGGTTCTGACTGGAATCATGCTGAGCTCATCCTGGATCTCATATCTCAAGCCATTTATATATCTGGCGACTTTCTCGTCATCTCTCTCTCATTGTCCAGTCCTAATGTTCAGCTGATAGAACTCCTCAGTGTACTCCTTAATTGTCATCCTTTTCTGTCTCAGGTTCTGCATCTTCCTGAATAGATTTATCTGATAATATTTAGGCATGAACTTAGCCTTCACTTGGCTACCATTCTATCCCAACTCTTTATCCTCTGTTTTCCTTTTCTTCTTCTCTCAGCCTGTATTTCATCCCACCACAACGCTGCATGTCCTTTTAACCTGGTGACTTCCCGCTTCACCTTCTTCTCCTCATCGACATCTTCATAATAGAAGTGTCTGTCCATGGATCTTATCCAATCCAATAGTTCTTCAACATCTAGGTTTCCCTCATACATGGGAACCTCTATCTTAGCTCTGCCTCCCAGTATGGAAACTTCTTTCAACAAACGTTCCTCTACAACGTCTTCTCCTGCAGCTTATTCAACTTCAACCTCTTCACTTTCTTCTTCACTGATGTCTCCAACGTCAGGTGCTCTTCTCTACACTACTTCCATTATTTCCAATCTGGCGTGAAGTTCTCGCATCTCCCTCTCTACAACATGGTTGGCTAAAGGTTCCTCTCATCTCCTTGGTGGCATTGTGTTGACTACTTGTCACACACAAAGTACAACTCTAAGTTCTCTATCTCTTCCTCTTTCTCTTCCACCTGAAGTCTATAGACGAAGGACAATCAACTTTGATACCACCTGATGCAAAACCCCTACCTTCGAAGGGTCTACAACCTCCCAGTCTCAGGATCACTCTATTTCTTGAGCCAAAATGGCTCTTCGGGCTCCTCCTGGAACCCTTTGAATGAATTCACAGGCCCCTCTCTCTGGTTTTCCCATGCAACCAAGCACTAGGCTCACGCTCCCTCCACTCCTCATGACCATAGGCATGACCATGCGTTTAGCCCACAAGGTGCGTCGCGTTTCGTGATACCGGGGATACCGGTACTGAACGCCTCATTCCTCTAAATCACGAAACCTTAAAAAGGGATAATGTTCCTTGGCTCCTTGTTTGGCCTTCTTCCACATGATCCTTTCCAATGACCATACATTAACACCAAGAGGTGCTACTAGGTTTCGTGTTTCAGGATTTTCCAATGCATAAAATCCTTAGCGCAGACCCCTCTGAGTCTCAAAACCCCGATAAGGCTGACGGAGGTTAGCTCCTCCCCCTTTCCCAATTCACATGACCACACACCGGTGACCACAAACTTCACCACAAGCATGTCTGGTTCCTCCAAGTCCCGATCACCGAAATCACGATGGCACGAGTTCTACGACTCAGATCTCTCCTTGGCCGATGGCTATGATTATTTTGGCATTTTGCGTTTCGTGACTTCTCACCCTACGAAGTCTTTTTGCTTCTCCTCTTGGTTGTTGATATGTCGAAAAACTCCTCGTCATAGATTGATGACTCTAAGCCTATGAAGATCTGATGGTCTAGATCCTTTCGGGATTTTGTGGGTCAAGAGTCCCAGTTCTTACCCTTTGTATCCCCAGTCACTGAAATCATGAAAAGGAACCAACGATCCATATCTATTGGGGTTAGATGGTTTCTATTCCTCCTTGGGTTCAAGAGTTGAAAGCTCTCTCCACTAACATCTTCACAAGTCCTCTCGATCCAACGGTTCACGTGATTTCGCATCCCTCCTCGAAATCTCTTCACCATCTGTTCAGGTTCTCGTGGGTCTTTCCTCCTGGGCATACACAATGTTCAAATTTTCATGCCTGCTTCACATTAGACAACCATTGACTCTCACCACGATCTGATGGTCAACAGTGCTCCTCCTCCTAAGATTTTTAATCTTTCAGACTTAGAAGGATTTTCTAAGTCCCCGAAGGTTTCGACCTTCGCTCCTCCTGGGGAATGGGTTCTGGGATCTTCGATAACACTTCTTGAAGTGTTACTCCTCCTGAGATTTTCCTGGTAAAAATTCTGATTTCTCACACACTCCTTGCATCTAGGGGATCTTGATAACTCAGATCCAAGGGATTTCTCATAGAGAAATTCCTCCCAACCTCTTAGCATTCTCTTCTTGCACGATGCACACCTTCTGGAGATTTAATGAAGAGAAAAAATTGAAAATGGAAACTAATAGTCATAGTTCCCTCCTCTACTATAGAGGTTCATTCACTTGATCCCAAACAAAAATAATAATAGAGATTTCAAACACAGTTCACGCACCATGCATTTGGATAAGTTTTTCCTCCGTTATATTCCTAAGTGCCAAAATGGATACAAAACATATTCTCACTACAAAATGGATTTGAAAGCTTGAGGCTTCTGCTAATTTGTAGTCCCCTTACACTATTCTCCCCTACCTTGCAGCTAACCCCCTCTGGGCATACAAAATTCTACTTAACTCAAAAATATTTCTAGGGTTTCCCCTTGCTACTTGACTACTCTAAAATTCATCCTATGTTGTCTTAGTCCAGTCGCACTTCAAAGCCGTAGTGGAAACTCTTGCTCCACTTGTGATTTTCAAAACTTTCCTCAAAGGGTAAAATTTGACACTAGTTCAAGCGTGCCTCCAAAGGTAAATTTTGGCACCGAGTTAAGGCAGATTTCAAAATCGGTTGCAGCTGTGAACGTTGAAGTTCTGGAAGGAATCCCACGTGATGAGTGGTCCTACCTCTGTGTGCTTGGCAGTGATTCTCCTGCATCATTTGATTATGCACTTTTATGATTTATGTGTTGATGTTAATTTCCCAATGCTTTAAAAAAAACATTTCACCTATTGTGCTTTGTTTTTCCTAGTCGTAACGGATGAGGAATTACAAAATTCAACACCCTACTTTGATAGTTATTCTTTACTTCGTTGCAGTGGTTTGGTAATTGAATCGTTCGAATAATGAATGGAGAGTTGTAAGGTTTGATCACCATCATTCAACTAACATAGGTGTTATTCATATCTACCGAAAAATGTTGGAGGGTTATTCTTTCCAAAAACCAAAATGTGTGAGTTGCTGACCCATTTCCTACTCTTCGCGCTATCTCTATAGCAGAGCCTACCTCTTGGTGCAAAGGAACTACTCCAAGTGGCCTTCTCCACTGTAAATTTTACCTTGCACATTTTATTAAATTAAGGGATTGTTTCCTTCGAACCCATTTCTCTTGGTGTTTTCACTAACATAGTACTTCCCTTCAGGAATGCTCGACTTCGTTACAAAGGGTGTTTCATTTTAGTTTTCAATCTAGCTCTGTTATTCCAAAGGTGGATTCTTCTCTTGCTAGACTCATTCATCATCATAGGTTTGAGACCATGAGGTTTGCGCTGGCTTCCTCTACTGTTGGTAAGATTTTTTAGTTTTAAAAATATTTACCTATCATAAGTTTCAATGTTTTTAACTCTAAATTACACAAATATTTTACGTTTACTGGTTGAACATAACCATTTCTTCCTTGAGTTTTTAAACCAAACTGTGAAGAGTTAATTTCATTGGGTGGACTTGTCCTAATAGGCGTTTAGGGAAAAAGAGTTGCTCCCTAGTGAGTGTCAAAATCTTTTACTGTTATTTGTAAATATTCTTACCATCAATTAGCTTAATATATTAACTTTTATTGTTTTCTTGACATGTACTCTCAATTAAAATGATACCTTACTCTTTCTCAACATCGTGGATTGGTTTCTTCTTGCCCATGTACGCATACCATATTATCTACTATGTTTTTAACATGGGTTTTATGGTTGGTTTGAAAACTGATATTCCCTTTAGGTATTTCAAAGTATTTGTATGAAACAAGGGTTGGATTTCATGCCAAGATGAATTCTGATTCCTATCACAAATATTTTCAGAAGGACATCCCTTTTGTAATAGAGTCTATAGACTCTTTAAAATTGGACATTCTTGTAAAGTTTAAATTATTAATGTGCAAGTTTTAAATAGGAAATTATTCTTTGGTTTATATATATAAATATAGTGTCGTCTCATCTATTCAATTCTTTTGCAAAAAATGTATTGTTATACATTATCAATTTCTTTTTCATAAAATATACTCATATACCATAATGATTTCTAGTGTATTAAATGGAGAAAATCCCCACTAGATTTATTCTTCCTTTCAGATATACATATATATAAATATACACAGTTTATCTCTTTCGATTTTATTATTGTTTGCTTGTTGTAAATTCCTCTTTTCATATATAAATATATAGAGTTTAGAGTCTCCTTATCATAAATTGTTGATTTATTGGGTTGGTTTTCATTGATGTCAACCCTTGTAGAAAGTCCAGTAGTGAATTCTAGTAGACACGACAATATGATTAAGGGAATTATGTTTGATTGAGGTATAATGGTATGAAGTTTAACATATTTTAAGATAAGACTATTCAAGATGGATAGTACATGTCATGCCATTTCCGGTGATATGCAGAACTCCACATAACTCCTCATGGATAGAGAGTTATGGCCTGGTGAAGTGGAGAACTCTCGTGCGTTATCTAGAAGGTCAAAGAAGTCAAATTAATTCTAGAATCCCCAAAAAGAAGTTGACTATTCAAGTGGGTGAAACTAGTAGTTAGTCATGGGTTAATTTGTTGCAATAAGAAAATAATTAAAAATAATTTAGTTGCAACTAGAAGTGGATAATTTACTATTTGTAGAAAAGTAAGTTAGAAGTGGACAAGTGGTTAGAAGTGGGTTATCCCTAAAAGAAGGAATGTGGGTTAAGTTGGTTATAAGGTAACCCCTTGAGGAAGCTACATGGAAGTTTAAATAATAGAGAAAGGCTCTCCCATTAGCACCTATTGAATATCATTGAATATCTATTTTTTTAAATTTTATTTGGGCAAGTATTATTGATAGAGAAAAGTGCAACAGAAAAATCGTGGCAAGAAAAGTGTCACAGAAAAAGTGCGGCAAAAAAATCGCGGCACGAAAAGTGCGGAAAACAAATCACGACAGAAAAGGTGAGGTAGAAAAATCACTATAGAAAAATCGCAATAGAAAAAGTCTGGCAGAAAAATCGTGGCAGCAGATTCACAACATCAAAACCATGGTAGTAGAATGCTACAAGAAGACAAAAGGTATGGTTTTCATATGCGTAGTGTTGAATTTATGAATCTGGTTGAGGGTTTTCCTTGTAAATCTATTGAATGGAAACTTGGAAGTTTAGGGCTTGTTGTAGAGTTGATCTGAGGGAGATCTACTGAAGTTTAGTATTGGTTCATGTTTGAGGGATTTTGGTTGAGGTATGTTGCTAAAGTTATTTGTACATATAGAGGTTGTATAACACTGAGTTTCTAGCACATGGTTTGAGGTACAAACTTGTGGTATAGTGTTTGAGGTATATATGATCAAATCAGATTGGTTTATGAGTATACAGTGATAGGTTTCTCGAGGACATATTTGAAAGAAGAGGTTTTTGTAGTGACATATTCAGTTTATACATTTGGCACTTATATTTCATGGCAATTGGATGGGGCAAGGACATGTGGTTGTAGCTGGAGAACATAGGGGTTTGTAGCCATAGAATTGGGGAGTTAGAGAATCCCTTAGGTTGTAGCCTGAAAATAGGGGGTCAGAGCCTCCTTCCACTTGCAGTTGGAAAACAAAGGAATTTGGTGCTTCCAATGAAAGTAATTGTTAAAGAAAAATAAGAAAAAACATTATGTGGTTTTCTCCAACATTGGGTTTCCATGTAAAAAATACTTGTGTATTGTGTATGTGTATGATTGTTCATTTGTTGATGGTTTATTTACTCTACACTTATTGGATGATAATGCTATATTGATCATAAAATAAATAACACTTTCATACTCTAGTTAAAAGGATTAAAAATATCTATTGTTGATTCACCCCCCTCTCAGTAATTCAATAATTGTTATCAAGGGAGGTTCCTTCAGAAATCAGTTTAACTACTGAAAGGTAGATCATGGAGAGAAACAATATGTATAAATTGGAATACCACATTTTGATGGATAAAAGTATGGATTCTAGAGCATAAGGATGAAAACATATGTACAAGAAAATGGATTTGAAGTTTGGAAATCAATTGTAGATGGATACAAAGAACTAACAGTTCCGCCAACAAATGACAAGGGAAGCAAAATCAGTCTAAATAATTCAAAATACACAAATTCACTTATGAATGGTCTTTGTGATTCGGTGTATACCAAAGTTATACATTGTAGTACCGCTAAAGAGATTTGAGACAAAATTCAAAATATTTATGAAGGAGTTTCAAAAGTCAAAGCAACAAAGCTTCAAACTTCTTGAGGTCAATTCGAACAGCTAAAGATGAAGGAATATGAGAATATTGCAACTTACTTCTTATGATTTGATGAAATAGTGAATGCAATCATCAGATTGGAAGAAGAAATTGAAGAATCTGTAATTTTTCAAAAGGTACTAAGATCTCTTCTAATGAGATTTGATCCTAAGATATCAATACTAGAAGAAAGAGCATATCTAGACTCAACAAGCATGAATGAACTACATGGAATCTTGATAGCCTATGAAATGAGAACTCTACAATAAAATCCATTTATAAAAGAAGGAGCATTCAAAGCATCCAAAAGGTCAAAGAAAAAGGGAAAGCAAAATGAAAAATAATATAGCAACAACAGTGACATCTCAGAAGATGATGAATAAGTGGCCAACTTTGTCATAACATTGAAAAAGGGAACCGATGGTAGATATAAAGGTAAGATTCCATTGATTTGTTTTAATTATGATGGTATTGGTCATTTTTATAACAAAAGTCATCATAAGAAAAATAAAAGAAATGATGAAGATGATTAAAATAACAAACAAACATATAAAGGCAAAAGAACCAAACATACAGTCTTCAAGAAAAGTTTATGTACCAAAGAAGACAGTTCCTCATCAGATGAAGATGAAGTTAGTGAAAGTGAGATAGAAAAAGTTATATTCATGGAAATAGAATATTCTTATAAACAAGACACCAAATAAGAATATGAAGAGGCAGAAGTTGGATACCGAGAAGAATTGTTTAATGTTATAGAATTTATAAAAAGTGAAAAGAAGAAAAACAAGAAGCTCCAACTAGAACTAGACAACAAAGAAGACACTCAAGAAATAGAGCAGATGATCACATAATTTAAGGTTCAAATATAAGAAGAAAAAATAATTGAAGAAGCACTCAAAGAACAACTAGAAGAAAGAGACATGATCATTGGAAATTTGGAAGGAGAGATTGTCACATTGAGAAAGGATCTTCAAAAGAAAAATATGCAGAACAATTCAAAAGTTTTGGATGACATTATCAGTAGTCAAAGCTCTAATAATGACAAGTTCAGAATTGGATACAATCAGATAGAAAAGGAATCAATCTCCAAAATGATAGATCAAGAAACATATCCAAAATTCTATGCAAAAATAGTCAGAGGGGATAGAAAGTTCTACAAGGAATATCAAAAGGACACTCCTCCACCGAGAAGATTCAGATTTCAAAATTAACAATAGTCATAAAAAAACATGCCTCAAGAAGAAGAAGTATTCAATAGAGTAAATACTTTCATAATATCTTCAACTCTCAGGTATCAAACTATATATTATGGTTTATGTTATGCATGCAATAATTTTTGACATAAAGTTGTAAATTGCAAAGCTAATAGCAGGAACAAAAACAACTTTGAAAGTCATACACAAAATGGTTATCCAAGAAGGCCTAGTGAAACAAAGAGGGGAAGCTACAACAGGTTTGAATCATTGAGCAATAAAGTGTAATGATACAAGTGCAATAATTTTGTACACGTGGCCAAAGATTGTAGAATGACAGTCCCTCCTAGAGAATCACAACATAATAATAATAGTCAGATACATGAACCTTAGAAGATATCATGGATAAGATAGAAGAATAAATATAACAATGAAGAATGAATAATCGCTCTACAAGATAAGCAGATAAGCATAAGAAACATGGTTGGTCTGTTGACAATGGTTTCTCAAAGAACATGACAGGTGATTGTTACACATTATTTTCGTCATCCCTATGATCGTTAATGATGTAAACCTATCTGTTGCCTTCAGAGGGGTCAGTGGCCTGAGTTCCTGAAGAGAGAAGGGAGAAGAACTTTTCCTGAGAAAAGAAGTTGCATTTTCCTATGGTTCCCCAAGAAGGGAGAAGAACTTTCCCTCGGTGAAAAGAAGTTGCATTTTCCTCATGTAAAACCTTATAAAAGGGAAGTTCGTAGGTTGCTGGCATAAAGTGTGGTGCAGAATGACCACCCTCGCAGCTTGCACTATAGCTGTGGTGCTAACACCAAGTAAGTTGCACCATAGCTAGGGTGCGAATGCCAAAGACGGGAAACGAAGCATTTTCTAATCTTCTAGAAGGACAAAATTCCATGGTGAGGTGGCAACCAAATGGTTTGGATCTTACTCTGCCGCTTATCGAAGGGATCATCCTGTCCCCACCTTATCCCTTCATAACTTATAAAGAGAGGAGCTCCTCATGGAGAAGGGGTTCTTAGCTTGAGCTTGGATTAGCTTTGTGGGTTCTTGTTCTTTGGCTTGGAATTATTGTCTTGGTTAGAGTAGCTTTGAGATTTGCTTTGTCAAGACAGATAGAGCATCTATTAGATCTATGGTCTCTAATCCTTGGAGAAAGAAGTGTGTGGGAACTATGATGGCTTGAAGGGACCCATTTACATCAAGGAAATGGCTGTAATATCTCTTCACATTTAATATGATACAAGAATATACTTCTTTTCCATAAAGTTAGATTTTACTTTATTACATAACCTCATCATATGTATAGATTAGCTATTGATATACATTTTCTTTCACTTTGGCTGATTTGTGTCAAGCTTTGATCTTGACCCCACAAGAGCGCTGGAGCGAAGAAGTAAGGAACAATCGTGAGACCAAGGAAGCCATTACAAGGTACATATCTTCTTCTCACTTCCAATTTAATTCAATATTAGATCTAGGGAAAGCAAAGATATTCTGTCTTGTTTGTTCTAGATCCAAGTGGATACAGGGAGATCAGTTTATGTCCACACTTACTGCAGACGAATCCTGCCCACCAAGCACCAATCAGGAACTGGATTGCCTGCCAGTTCAGGCTTACCCTTGCTTTCATTGGTTGACGATGATCTCTGAGTCTGGTGGAGATCCATCAAGACTCTCTGATTTTGAAAGTTCACTCAAATTTATCTCCTTTTCAAATTTTTTCTTGTTTACAGTCATTCTCGCACTATACCCTTTAATGGCCTATGAGAAACACTTGAGTTCGCACCCTAGTGTTCAGTCTGAAGGTGTATCTCGCAATAACCCATGTCTTGTCTCCATGAGAATACCTAATTCTCGCGACCGTAATATATTGTGTCACCACAACCTGTTAAGAAAATTTTGGATTAGGTCTATTACCTTTTGATGCCCTATTTCTGACTGGATTGAGTTTTTGGAGCCTATGTTGATCTGTTTACATTTTTCTTGACATTCTTTGAGTTGTTTTAGCCACTTTTCTTGATTGGTTTTGAAGGATTAGTCTTTTGCTTTGAGTATCTTTCAATTAAAAAGAATGTGTTTTCTTCAAAATTGTTTAGGGAAAGATCGTGATTTCTTCCTGGCCAGTTCGCTTAAAAAGAAAATCCTTAGTTTGGGTTTCTTTGTTTTAAGAAAGTTCATTATTAGCTTTAGTGAAATTTTGAAACAAAAAAGAGATTTAAATTTCTTGCTTTATATTAGATTGGGGCATCCTCGCATTTGGAGTAGCTTAAACTGTATGATTGATACTGATGAGTTTAATATATTTTCACATTGTGCATTGAATGATAAAAGTTTTCTCCTTCTCAGAGCATAGATTTCATTGAAATGAAAAGATTGCATCTTCATATCTTTGCATAATTTTCGAAATGGGTCAAAACACCATATTGTCCACTTTATCTCCTTTGGAGTAACGCATACCTATAACAAAGCGTTTATAAAATTGATTAGACATTTTTATATTTTCCTCGTAGCACACCTACATTAGATTACATTGTAGGGCTTTGGAATAGGTGCGGCATACCCTCTGCAAACAAACATAGAATCTGGAGTTAGGGAACCGTTAAATCCACTTATTACATTAAATCCACTTATTACATTTCTTCCTGGGAAGCCCTTCTAACAAAAAAGGGTCAAGCACGAGGTCACAATGCTATTGACAGAGTTACTCACACTACTTCATTGATATCGGTGTAAAGATTGCACATATTACGAGGGTCACTAGAAGGTATACCCACAATGATGAGTGGGAAGCCTTTGAGTTGATTTCGGCTAGATACCCTACCCTTGCAAGTGGATCGGACCGGCCGACGCCCTAGGCTTTATTGTTGATTGGTGGTAACCTTAGTGGACTATCTTCTTAGGGTATTTACACTCCATGTGACTGCGGGAGGGGAAAGTCTTCACGGGTACCGGAATCGACGCTGGACAAACTCACTCAGGCTCCTTTGAGAGTATACCCACAATTATGTGTGGAGCTTGCACCAGGTGTAAGTCCCCCAAGTAGGTCGCCAACGTAACTTTTCCACCCGGCCATTCCTTGTAGCCCTTCACTTTGTTCCCGACGCTGGATTTCATCACCAACTAGTGCTGCCTATTGTAGAAGGTTTTGTTTGTTTGCTTGTTTCCTATATTTTTAGCGTGTGCCGTTTGTTTTCCCTAGTGGACTCTAGATTGATTTTTGTTTTTCATGGCGCTGTACCTCAAATGACTAATGAAGGAACCTCTCTCCGGGGAACCTTTTGTTTTTCCTTTCACGGAAACATTGGCCCTCCTCATATCGCTACTTTGAGCCTTCCGTGTCTCACAATTGACTTTGACGGGTGTGTGGCTTTTTGCTTTCCACCGTGTAATCCCCACGCAAGAAGTGTTTCGGGTCGTAGCGACTTCCCTAAGAGAATCAACCTCATGTTGATCCTTCACCTCTCTGGCACCACAAGGTCTTTCAATCTTCTTTCGCTAATGTCAATTACATTTCATCTTCTTCAGCTTCGGGTGAAAGTTCTGAAGCTTTTTGGGTAACCCAATGAATAAGAAGAAGAAGAAAAGAAAGAATAAGAAGAAGCAAAATAAGTAAGGATCAAAACTTCCAACCATCAAACATGTTGGAAAACAACCGCCATCGTTAATCATATTGTAGAGGTTGATGATGTCAAGATCACCCAAACAACCTCAGAAGTTTCCAAGTACCCTTTTATAGCACTTTGTAAGGGTATCCATCTTCTCTAGGATTGTCCTAGTCTATTCAAGGTTATAGAAGCTATTCACATATCCTCGCTAGTCCATTAGCCCTAAACAACATGTTATGATACGACTCAGTCAGCGATAATGGGTTAAAGAAGAAAAGTAGAGTCAATTTCCGTATGTTATGCAAAGGGAGTCATCTAACTCATCTGTTCCCTTTGTATGGAAGCAAAATTTCAAAATTACTGGAAGACATGACTGCTTTACACGTTTCAACTTCCCACAAGCATCACCGTAGTTTCTCTCAACTCCACTGTAGCTGATGGAATTACCCAGCCTGCCACCGGGTTTAATCTATTGATCTGCGTCAGCTAATCTATCAGCCCTAGTTGGAACTAGAAGGACAAAGTGGCTTAGTTTTGCACCATCCCACAACCCCACTTCCCAAGGTTAGAGAGTGTCACCCAAGTGGCTCTATCTGCTTTCCACTCACGCACCCATTCTCCCCTTGAGAATGAAACCTAAGTGGTCGACCTAATCTCGTCATCAGTCGATCCTACTCTCCCTCAGCCAAGAGTAACCGGCACGCCGCAATGCTTTTCTCGTTGATATAGAATATCCCGTGTATTTAGGGGTATACAATTTCTCCTTCTCCCATAGGACCCTCCAAGTAATGAGGCCATCCGCTTTGATTGGGATGTGCTAACTGTACCTCATCTTCCCTCTTACATTCCTTTCCACATTACATTGTGTTTGTGGCTCTGGACGTGCTACCAAAAACGCCAGAGATAGATGAAGGTTCGTCATATCCCTCTCTATTGTTTGGGTGCTAATATTATCCTCCACTTCTTTGCTCTGCTACGCTAATCAAGTATAGCTTTTAATGTAAGAAACTAGTCAACCGTTAGGGGACCCTTCCCTCGGGCTTCCTATAACTCGGGAGGGAAAACTGCCTTTATTGACATCATCATGGTAGTCCAAGACCCTTTCGATTTCACTTTACTCCTTGGGAGATTATGTCTGGCGCCATGCTTTCGGCCAGGCCTTACTCTTTTCGTGATATCTTTCCTCAATGATGGATGTTGTGACTATTGATCAACCATTCATTGACTTCACCGATTACCTCCCTCGAATGGTTCTTGTCTCCAGCATGCGACGCTCTACCACAAAATAATTATGTGGCGCTATCGCCATGGCTTCAACTTCGATGCCTAGATCCGTGAGTTGACATGGTGATCTCTTCATAGGGTTGTTAGAGCTCGATCTCTTTACTCCTCGTCACAATTCCTCGACATGGTGTCCTTTCCAGAGGTGTTTCTTCCTTCCAGCGAAGACCTCTTAGAAGCCATGACCGAAGTTTCTTTGTCCCTTTACATGGTGTCATTTCGGAGAATTGTCCTTCTGGAATCCATGATCAAGAAGAGTTTTCGAGGATATTTTTAAGGCCTCTGGCAACCAAGTTAAAAATGAAACAAAGGTTTCTCGGGAGGATAGTTTATGCTTCATAAACTGCTAAAAATGAAACAGAGGTTCCGGGGATAGTTTTTTTGCGTCTCTGCTGCAACCTCGCTAAAAAATGAAACAGGGTTCCGAGGATAGTTTTTTCGCCTCTGTAGCAACCTCAAAAAATGAAACAAAGGTTAATGAGCATAGTTCTTGTAGGTTTCGCCGCTTTCCTAAAATGAAATAGCTTCCCCTATTTGAGTCAGTCCGCTCATTTGAAGATTCATTCCATTCTCCTTTGCAAATTGGATGAAATGAAGCTTGGAAGGCATTTTCCTCAACCTCTGGGCTTCATGCTGAAGTAGAACCACTAGCTTCTTAAGCTAGTGGATAAGTACCAACCATCCATGAACCATGCGTTGGGAATTCACAAACATAGTTTTCTCTGGTTCAAGCTTATGTAAAATGAAACCACTTACCTCAAGCATACAATTTCTAGTTCGCTTGTGTAAAAATGAAACCGTGTCCAAGCATAGTTTTGTTTAGTTTCAAGCTTTCGAAAAATAAAATTCATCCCAAGCATAGTTTTGTTTTGTTTCAAATCTTGTGTAAAAATAAAAAATCCCCGAAGTTTAGTCTTTGTCCCTTCTCACTGAAATACATGAGAACATGGTTGAGCATAGTTTTATCACTTTTTCGGCTCAATTGCTATAATGTAAAAGGAACTCGAGTCTCTTTAAGTTTCACTCTCTAAACATGAAAAGATCACGAGCAACCTTGCTATTTTCATTCAGCAAATTATTTGCGCGTCTGGTGAGATATAATTTATCTCTTTTTCGGTCTCACTGCATTTTTGTTAAAAAGGAACTGAGAGAGTTATTTTTTAAGCGTGTTTTTCTCCAAACTCTATAATCTTGAAAACCTTCGAGTTTACCCTGACTCTTAAAATAACATTGATGCATCTCGCATGGACCTAACCACTTCTTAGGGGTTCAAGTAACATACCCTGAGTGGACCTCAATCAAGGATGAGATTACAGGCCATGAAAGCATATGTTATCTCCCTGCCTATGTGAAAATAAAGAGGTAATTTAAATTGTGTGGGAAAATTTGGGAAAGAAAATGTATCTAAACCCTGTGATTCTCGGTGGAAGAGTCTCTTTACATGACACCCTTTCACTTTTCGGTGTCTAGGTTGGAAAATCCTCTGTCTCCCGCCATCATAATCCTATAAGTGATACAAACACCAGGATCCTTGTTGTTGAGCTCAAAGATTTCCAAGACATTGTCGTGGTCATTGACGACATGTTCAAAAAGATGTTCAACCCGGAAAGCCTTCTCATTAAGGGCCAGTCATTTGCAGTCTTTAAGTAGCCTTCTCATTGTGCTCTGGGCCATCCCCGAAGTCAAAATTCCGAATCACTTGTTACTCGATCTACATCAAATCTTGTTACTTGTTTCGTGGTCATTAATGTAGGATACATTAAGGTCTCCATGATTTTAGCCTCTTTTCCCCGGCTGACTTCAACTCATTATCCGTGAATTAGACTTAGAAACCAATTGGTACCTGATACTGACGCCTCAATGGCGCGTGCTTCCCCACTTCGGCTGCTGGTTTCATTATTGACCCCCGATCGAGATTCGGCCGAAAGGTTCGACTTCAACCGGCTTCATTCACATTCGCTGGATTGTACTAGTATACCTTGGGAGTCACTGACAATGGTGATTTCACACTTGTTACCGCGATACACCAATGACCTAGAATCAAGTGGTTTCTACTACATGTTCGACTTCAAAGATGCAAGTCCATGGTTGTGCTTCAGATTAGAGTGGTGGAGATGAAGACCCCGGATATTTTCTCATAGATCCAGGTTGCGTTGGATATTCAGCAGTAATCGTTGTATAGATCCACATTATATGTCTAGTGGCTATGTTCAAATTTGAGCTCCTTAACAAGAGCATAGATCCACAAGGTATTTTGGTGGCTATGTTCAGATTTGATTCATAATGGTATGGATCCACAAAGCATGTTTCAGAGGCCATGACTTTTATTACTTGACATGGATCTTTGTGTGTCGGAATTTATGCTTTATTCTGAGTACGGGAATGCCTACCACCAATGTACGATGGCTATTATATCAAGATTTTGCTTGTTAAGGTGTTCGAATCGAATCGCTCCCTTTGTTCCCCACATTGACACTCGACAGCATTTCATATATCACTGCTCTAACTTCATACTTTGGGGCTCTTCACACATTGTTTTCATCATCCCTATGATCGCTAATGATGTAAACATATATGTTGGCTTCAGAGGGGTCACACCGAAGTTCCCCGGGTTATAGAAGGGAGGCGAAACCCTTTGTCAGAAAAGAAGTTGCATTTTCCCATGTAAAAACCTTATAAAAATGGAAGTTCTAGGTTGCTATATAGGCATGGTGTGAGAATGACCAATTCTCGCAGTTGCACTATAGACAGTGCATCAGCTCACGTTGCACTATAGCTAGGTGAGAGAATGCCACATCGCGGGGAAAAACGAAGGCTTCTTGAATCTCTAGAAGGAGAAGCTTCTATGGTGAGGCAGAACCGAATGGTTTGGATCTTACTCGGCTTAAGGATTTAGTAGGATTATCCTAACCTCCTCACCTTATCCCTCTTCAACTTATAAAGGAGAGGAGCTCTCATTGAGAAGGGTTCTTAGCTTGAGCTTCGATTAGCTTGTGGGTTCTTGTTCTTTGGCTCGGAATTATTGGCTTGGTTAGAGAGGCTTTGAGATTTTCTTTATCAACATAGATTGTGAGTAGCCATTAGATCCATGCACCTAGAACTTGGGATGTCATGTGGGGAACAAGGACAGCTTGGAAGGGACCCTATTTACATCAAGGCAACTAAGCAACTTCTCTTTCACGTTTATTATGATATAGTAATATGTTTCTTTCCCACAAAGTTAGATTTACTTTATTACATAACTCCTGATCATATGTATAGATTAGCTATTGGATATATTATTTTCATTTATTGGTTTTGAAAATGGTTTAATCTTGACCGAAAGACACCGGAGCAAAGCAAGGTTGAACATAGACCAAGGAAGCGATTACAAGGTACATATCTTCTTCTCACTTCCAATTTAATTCAATAGTTAGATCTAGGGAAAGCGGTATATTCTGTCTTGTTTTGTTCTAGATCCAGGTGGATCTAGGGAGATCGGTTTGTGTCCGCACTTACGGATTAATCCTGAAACAATGATGAAGAAAAGTTTCTAACATTGAGAAAGGAAATATATGGATCAGTCTCCTTTGGAAATGACGACTCAACTAGAATCATTGGAAAAGGCACAGTCAAAATTGGAAACAAGGATACCAAGGAAAAACATGTTCTACTAGTGGAAGATATGAAACACAATATTCTAAGTATAATTCAAATGTGTGAACAAGGTCACAATCTTATGTTCAATTCACAAAAATGCGAGGTAAGAAAAGAAGGTTCAGGAAAATTGGTTACAACAACTGTAAGAACTTCAAGCAACATATATGTATGAAGTGAAATTGGAAATGAAAAGTGTTTTCTA
Source organism: Picea sitchensis (assembly GCA_010110895.2). NCBI lineage: Eukaryota > Viridiplantae > Streptophyta > Pinopsida > Pinales > Pinaceae > Picea > Picea sitchensis. The sequence goes on along the minus strand of SNQJ01S0038339.1, from coordinate 140,557 downwards.
GGGAAGGAAGATGAGGTTTGGATATGGAACATAAGAATGGGTCACATAAACTTTGATAACCCCATCAAAGTAATAAAAAAGGAAGTAGTCATAGAAATGCCTCAGATCACCAATCCAACCAACACATTTTGCAAGCATTGTCAACGAGGAAAGAAAACAAAGACCAATTTCAAATCAAAGGAATACTCAATGACAAGAACAATTTAATTTGTGCATATTGATCTAGTTGGACCAACTATAACAAAAGATTTAAAAGGTGATAAATACTTTATGTTATTGGTTTATGATTTTACAAGAATGACTACAGTTTGTTTTCTCAGGAATAAGTTAGAAGCATTTGAAAACTTCAAGGTATACAAGCAAATGGTTGAAAATGAAATGGATTCAAAAATAAAATGCTTGAGATATGATAATGGAGGAGAGTTTATGTCAAAGGAATTTATGGATTTCTACATCAATAATGGTATAAAAAGGTAATTCTTCATTGTTAGAACACATCAATAGAATAGGGTCTTCGAAAGAAAGAACATGACAGTACATGAAATGGTTCAAACAATGTTAATGGATTCCAAGTTGACATATGTTTTTTGGACACATGTAGTGCATACAGGAGTTCACATTCAAAATATAGTAATTCTTAGGAACAACGGTGGCAAAACACCTTACGAGCTATCGAAAGAAAGACTAGCAAATGTGAATCACTTTAGAGTCTTTGGAAGGAAATGCTATATCAAAACAAAAGATGTAAGAATGGAAAAGTTTGATTCTCATGTAGACAAAGGCATAATTGTTTGTTACTCAAGTACAAGGAAAGCATATAAATGTTACAATCTAAGGATCAACAAATTTTTGGAAAGATTCAATGTAACAATTGATGAGACAAGTGGATGAAAATTAAAGGAAGAAGAAAAAGAGTCACTGGAACAGGTTTATGAAGAAGAAGCAAAGAATGAAGAAACAAAATTGGGAAGATAATGAAGATGAAATAGAATTAGAAGAGAAAAAACAAAAAGTACGTCTAAAGACACCTAGAAAACCAATATAGAAGAATCATGCGTCAGATCACATTATCAGGAACAAAGATGCAGGAGTTGAAACTAGAAGAAGAATGTGTTCACCAAAACAACTACACCTAACACTCTTATCTTTGATTGAACCAAACAATTTTGAAGAAGCCATTAAGGATGAATTTTGGATAATGATCATGGATGAAGAATTGGATCAGATAGATAGGAATGAAACTTGGGAATTGGTTCCAATACCAATGTACAAGAATGTGATCAACACAAAATGTGTCTTCAGAAATAAATTGAATGAAGATGGATATGTTACCAAGAACAAAGCTAGATTAGTATGTAAACGATATGAATAGGTTGAAGGTATCGAATTTGAAGAGGCATTTTACCCAGTTGCCAAAATGGAAGCAATTAGATTGATACGAGCTTATGCATGTTCAAAGAATATTAAAGTGTATGAGATGGATGTGAAATCAACTTTTCTGAATGGAGAACTAGAAGAAGAAGTCTGCATTGAGCAACCAGAAGGATTTCAGTTATCAAAAAATGTAGATTGTGTTTGCAGATTAAATAAGGCCTTGTATCGTCTTAAACAACCCCCCAAAGCATGGTATTCCAGACTATACAGATACTTAGAGTAGAAAGGGTTTAAGAAAGGAAATGAAAACAACAATCTCTATATGAAGGTAACTCAAGATAGTATTTTATTGATTGAAGTTTATGTTGATGATATTAATTTTGGAAGTGATGATGACAAGTTGAGACAGAAATTTGAAAAGGATAAGCAGAATGAATTTGAAATGTCATTACTTGGAAAACTATCCTTCATTTTGGTTCTTTAGATATATCAAAACAACCATGAAATTTTTATTTCTCAAACCAAGTATATCATAGAAATTCTAAAGAGGTTCGGAATGGAAGATTGCAAAGCAATCTATACTCCTATGCAAACAAGTTGAAAGTTACATAAAGATGATGATTCAAAGTCTACATATCAGAGGCATTACAGGTAAGTGATTGGAAACTTACTTTATGTGACAACATCTAGACCAGATGTAATGCAGGAAGTTGGACAGGTGGCAGGATTTCAAGTAGCACCAAAGGAATCACATGTTCTAGAAGTAAAGAGGATATTCATATATATAAAGGGTACATAAGAGTTTGGATTATGGTATCTAAAAGGAAATGATTTATCACTTATTGCATACGTAGTTGTAGATTGGGTAGGTTGCATTGATGACCAAAGAAGGACCAGTGGGGAAATGTTCTAATTGGGTGAGTGTTTGGTATCTTTCCTATGCAATAAAAAATCATTAATATCATTATCTATAGCCAAAGCATAGTATATTTCATAAACAACATGTTGTACACATGTTTTACGGATGAAACAAACTCCGAGATATATACAGGTTGAGCATGATGATCTCTTTCCAATCTATTGTGGTAATACAAACACCATCATTATATCAAAGAACTTGGTGTTTCATTCCAAGAAAAAGAACATTCCAATAAAGTATCACTTTCTACAGGAACATGCTGCAGTGAAGAACATCGAAGTTGAATATGTGGGAACAACAGAACAAGTGGCAGATATATCTAAAAAAATCCTTCCGAGGGAATCCTTTGAATATCATCTCCAAAGAATCGGAGTAATTTATACTCCAAAATGAATACTTTTGAATTCTTATCTTATATGTCTTAGATTTACACGAGTAAGAACCATAAAGAGGAAATTTCAGGTTGGGGGAGAATCTTGAAAGATAGTTCAGTTAGGGGTAGTAGCCCCAGATAAGAATTTACCTTTTCCATTGATGACAAAGGGGGAGATATTTATCAGATGCAAGATAGAGAGTTAGATTCTTGGAGAGAGAGAACAGAGTCATGGTTCCATGGGGAGCGATGGTCACAGGGGGAGAATGAGCAATATGACTTCAATATTCATCAAAGTGTTTCCATAAATGCCAATGGGGGAGACTGTTTATTAATTGGGTTGGTTTTCATTGATGTAAACCCTTGAAGAAAGTCTGGTAGAAAATTCCAGTAGCCCCAATAATATGATTAAGGGACTTCAGTTTGATTAATTTATAATGGTATGAAGTTTAATATATTTGTAGGTAACGATATTTTATATGGAGAGTACATGTCATGCCATTTCCGATGATATGAGGAATGTCACATAACTCCTCACAGTTAGAGAGTTATGGCCTGGTGAAGTGGAGAACCCTCATGAGTTATCTAGAAGGTCAAAGAAGTCAAATTAATTCTAGAAGCTCCTATAAGAAGTTGACTAGTCAAGTGGGTGAAACTAAGAGTTAGTCATGGGTTAAGTTGTTGAAATAAGAAAATAATTAACTATAATTTAGTTTCAACTAGAAGTGGACAATTTACTATTTGTAGCAAAGTAAGTTAGAAGTGGATAAGTGGTTAGAAGTGGGTTAGCCATAAAAGAAGGAAAGTGGGTTAAGTTGTTTATAAGGTAACCCCTTGAGGAAGCTACATTGAAGTATAAATAAGAGAGAAAGGATCTCCCATTAGAACCTATTGAATATCATTGAATATCTATTTTGTGAAAGGTTGTTTGGGCAGGTATTATTGATAGAGAAAACTGTGGAAGAAAAAGTGTGGTAATAAAAGTATGTAAGAAAATGTGTGGCAGGAAAATCATGGTAGGAAAACTATGGAAGAAAAAGTGAGAAAGAAAAATAACGACAAGAAAAGTGTGGTATGAAAAGTGTGGCAGAAAAATCGCAGCAGGAAAATTGCAGCAGAAAAATCATGGCAGAAAAATCACGGTAGAAAATGTGCAATAGAAAAATCGCAGAAAACAATTCACGGTAGCAGATTCACATGAGAAAAATCACAACAACATAATGCTATAAGAATAAAAAAGGTATGTTTTTCATATGTGTAGTGTTGAATTTATGAATCTGGTTGAGGGGTTTACTTGTAAATCTATTGGATGCCCTCTTAGAAGTTTAGGGCTTGTTGTAGAGGTGATATGAGACAGAGCCATTGAACTCTATTATTGTTTCATGTTTGAGGGATTTTGGTTGAGGTATGTTGCTAAAGTTATTCGTATAGATATAAGTTGTATAATAGTGAGGTTCTAGCACATGGATTGAGGTAGAGACTTGTGGTATAGTGTTTGATGTATATGTGATCAGATCAGATTGGTTTATAAGTATACATTGACAAATTTGACAGAACAAGTTGTGACAGCCACATATTCAATTTCTACAATTGACACTTATATTTTAGGGCGGTTGAATGGGCCAAGGATAGGTGGTTGTAGCCACTTTCCAATTGTCATCGGAGAACATAGGGGGTTGTATCCTCCTTCTGGATGTAGCTAGAGAATTGGGGAGTTGGAGCTTCCTTCAATTTGTAGCCTTGAAATAGGGGGTCAGAGCCTCCTTCGAGTTGTAGTTGGAAAACAAAGGAAGTTGGTGCTTCTAATGAATGTAATTCTTAAATACAAATAAGAAAAATCATTCTATGGTTTTCATATATGATTGTTCATTTGTTCATGGTTTATTTACTATGAACTTATTGGATGATAATGATATATTGATCATAAAGATAAATAACACTTTCATATTGTGGTTAAAAGGATTAAAAATATATATTACAGATTCACCCCCCTTCTCAGTAATCAAACATTAATAATTTAAAAACCCATGATATTACACAATCCACCCACTAAAAATTTGGGTGGGACCTCTTACAGGGTGGAAGATGAAGTAGGTTTTAGAGGTCATTTTACTATTCCATTTGGTGGTGAACATGATCCCATTCCTAGAGGACATATACAATTTCAACCCAAAATGATTGAAGTACATAAAAGGTTTTGAGAAAATATAGATAACCTCTCCATTTAGAAAATGTCCCATGTTTGTCAAGAATAATATCCTGGAATCCAAGTTTTGAGGGGGGACGAAGGACCTATTTTTAAAAGGTGTAAGCAGGAGAGAGGTTCCCATCATTTCTCTCGTTGGAATCACATGGATCCTGGTGAGCATCCTGATGTTCTAAGAGTTCTTACCCAAGTTAAATATATTCTCATAGCACGTGTAAATACTATAATTGAACCTACCCATGCTTGTGGTGGCTAATATAAAGATAGTGGACACACAATTAGCTTTCCACAAGATATTCTATGATTGTTAGAAATCTTACAAGACATGTTGAATATATTGACTTCCTAATTATAAGGAGACGTGCTTCCCAATCTAAATATTATGAATGCTATGTCAAGTGATCACGGACAATCAATGCATTGTTATAAAAAATTCAAATGGATAAGTTTTATCAAGATGTGCAAATTGACATGGAATTTGTTGTTTCTCTCTGTAAGAACCCAACATATGTGTCACCTAGGATTAAATTGTTTATTGTGATATTGAAGAAACATATAACATTTTTGTTGACATTCAAGGGTTTCCCTATGACCATTTGTACAATCATCCTTCACATTTTGTTTCTTTCTTACCCAATAAACATAGAGAAGTGGAAGAAATAAGAAGATTTACTGAAACTGTTGAATCTTCACCTATTCAACCAATCAATTTGCCAAATATTGGCTCATCTCCAGTCAATGAATATAATACAGAAGGTTATTAGACATATAATTCCCCACATTATTCCCCATTAGTGAGGCTGATAGGTTTTATCCACGCATTTGTAACATTAAACTTCATGAATATGGATTGCATATGCTCAGATACTTTGATAAGATATTTGGAAGTCATCCTCGCTTTTGATATTTTTTATTGAACATGATAATGCAATATCGAAGCCAAACAACTGCTACAATTCTTGTAAAGAAAAATATACATGATGACTCTTGAACAACAATCCTATACTTATGTCAACAACTCTTAGATTTACTTGATAATAAGATAATTGAGAATCTTATGTGTTTTGGTTCTTCACTTAGAGGTACAAGGGCCTATTGGAAAAAGTGTTGTACTAAACTTACTGACATTATTACTCAATTGGTTTGTCCAACTTTGTTTTTTTCTTTGAGTGCAATAGACACAAAATATCCAGACTTGCATAACCTCATGCCAAAAAATGAAAATTATCATGGTTCAAATCAACATCATATAAAATTTGAAAGGTTATCAAGTACCCCCATATTTTTTCCATATTTATGCATCATAGATTCAATAAATTTCTATAAGAAGTCATCCAAAAATATATTGGATCTAAATACTTTTGGTACAGGTTCGTGTTGTCCTATTTATGCTAACAAATTTTAGTCTTTGTTGTTTTTGTTATTTTTATGCTATATATATTTAATATATCTTATTTTTATTTAGATATGGGTGGAAACATAGAGGGTCATCTCAAACCCATGGCTTATTATGGTTGTAATATGCTCCAAACATGGAAATATTAGATTGGTATAATCATTCATATGTGCATGCCGCAAAACCATATTTTCATAGATATGTAACCGCATGGAATTTGCATGACATTCATCACTGAAAAATAATGGTTCCTCGAAGCATCAATGATGATCCATGCCTATTGAATACTGATCAAATATTTTCTTCCAATCCTCATGATGATTATGAAAATTTCTTGAACCATGTTCAAAGACATACAAAGTGCAGCGTAGATTATTTCTTGCACAAGAAAGGTGCTATTCTCACTTGCCGCTACAATGCCCCATGGTAAGTTTGAGATGAATTACAACAATTCGTAGAGGAAAAGGGGAGAAACAAATATAAGCCAACAAGAAATGATGATAGGCTAAATGTCCATAATGTAGATCTACTTGCAATGTGGCATGCAAATGTTGACTGTCAACCAATGGTTTATCAACATATTATATTGAAATATATTGCTAAGTATGCTTCCAAAGTGGAAAAGAGGTCAGAAGGTTATCAAGGTATGTTAACTAGAATTACAAGTTCTAATGCCTCGGAAGATCCTATTTTGTCTGCATATAAAATATTCCTTGCTCAAACACTTGTTTATTGTGACATTGGAGCCCAAGAAATTTTCCATATGTTTATAAAGCTACATCTTGTACTTTGTAGATGAAAATTTGTTTCCTTAAATCTTGGAAGAAAGGTTTTAAAAAAATTATCGAAAGACCCCCATGAAATTTCATCTACTGACAATTTTGTTGAAAATTATCATCAAAGACCTTCTTTTATTGAACATTTGTGTTTGATAGAAACAAAAATGTCTTAGAAATTTTATGCCAAACGTAAGAAAGAACAACTGAAACATAGAGATGTTCATGCCATTGTTAGGGTTTGGCCATGGTTTTATTCTATTACCAATGAGGATTCATAAGATTTCCAAACTTTGTGTTGGACTAAATTTCTTTTGTAAAAACCATTTAGGAACATTACCATAGATATAGGCCCTTCATATGAAACAATGATTGAAAATTGGAGAAATTATCGATATTGATCATGGCATGTTGATCAAGATCTTGTCTCATCGAAAAATGTTGAAGATGATGAGGAATCCCAAGAACAACAAACCCATATCGAATAAGATTTTGAAGAATTATAGGTTTGTCTCACTTGGTTCCTCCTAATAATGTAAACGTATTTTACCTTGAAACTCTTGTTCGATGTGATTTTGATATATGTTTTGATTAGGAGAAAAAAACACCTTCAAATGATGTTATAGAAGAGGTTATTTATTTTATAAGAAATTCCAAATCAAGGGTTGTTATTGTTGAAAATCCTCATCCCACATCTACATCTTCATCTTCCTTGGTAGTGTTTTGACATCATTTTAAAACATTACATTGAATATGCAAGTCATCAACCTCTTCTTATGATTATTCATGGAATTGCAAGCACTGGAGAGTCTTTCCTTATTCATGTTTTTAGCGCTCTATAAACTTCATTCGACTGAGAAAAAAATGACAGAGGAAACTTGAAAACCAACTTTGAGACCTGAAACTAGCCTTTCAGACCTGGAGAGGGCTCTCTCGGGAGATGTTGTCTTAGTACAGGATATGTCTTTAAGTTGTCAGCTAGATTTAACACCTCTGAATAATAAGTTTTGGTTCCATTGGAGAAAGAGAGTAAGACCTCATGCTATGGATTCAATTTAAGAAAACCATAGAAACAAATGACTTGGTGACTGAAATTGAGAGGATAAAGGCTAAGTGAGAAACAATTTTAWTTTTAAAATCATTGTGTGTGGCGAGGGGGGAAAATGCATGAAGAAACTCAGAGCACCGTTGAGGATGAATTCAGAGTTAACTTAGAGGAAAGACGGTTTGTCTAAATGGCACAAATCCCAGGGCRTTGCGCAATGAATCCCAGGTTCAAAATTACGTTCCTATTTAGACAGAAATAGATATGAATGAAGAATACAGAAAGTACGTATGCAAAGAAAGGAAACAATACATCCAACTTCTACAATTAGAATATTTTCATCAAAGATTCAAGACTTTTGCATTAAATTTCGATCGAGCTCAAAGTACATTCAATAGTCACTATCTACACTAGTTTTTCCAACCAACCAGACTTACATTGAAAAGATAAAATATATAGGTAAGGGCACCATTTGCGCTACCCTGCTCTCTAGCTACCATCCCTAAAATTTAGGAAACTGTCTTTTCTATGTTAAATGGCTTTTCGCATGACGCCTTTCCAAAAATAGAAAGAAATTGCACCCAACTGCATCGTAACTTATTATCATTTTCATGGGGATTCAAATATCAACAAGTTCTTGTCATGATGAGAGTGATGTGTTGAATCCTTCCTTTGAATATCAGGCTCCCGCCATTCACTATAATGGTCTTGATTTCTATTGCGCACTCATTTGTTGGGGTGCGTACGTGGTGAGTGACTGTTGAATGTCATAGTCATTATCAAAATGAAGAAAAAATCTAAGGGCGATGTCTCCTTCAAAATTGTCAAGATCCACACCATGTTTGAGAATACAGGAATGAACTCATTTAATCATGTTTCTTTTGCGCACTGGAAAAGGCTGCGCAAAACATTTCCCCGGCCGCCTCACATTCTATGAAGTGATTCACATTCCTTTCTTCTGAAATCCTCTGTGTCTCACACAGATGTATGATTGTATCTTGCGCCTCTCTAAGTTGTCTCTTGAGCCATGTCATTTTTCCTTCGTGACCTTATGATGATGACACTTCAATGGTTTTCGCTGCTAACTGTCGTGGCCTTATTTCCTTGTTTTCCTAGTACAACTCGGTGATGGAAAGTTGCACTTGCTTCAGCTACTGAGATGAATCTTGAACATCTATGTCTCCAACATATGTCCTCCTCGTCCTGCTCAAGATCCCTCAACTTTTTCCTTCGATCGGTTCCAACTGGATAGCCCACATAAGTAATTCCTCGGCAACCAACCTTGCCCGCAGTTCGCTCGGGACTCAGGTTTCCACAACTTCCTTGTTCTTCTTTGGCCTACCCCTCTTCTGGGGTATTTTTTGTTGGGAGGACGGGGCCTCTAACATATTTTCTTCCTGTGCAACTCCGTTTATTCTAGCCTCCGCGTGGTTTTCGCAGATAGCGAGAAATCTCCTTTTGGATCCTTGGGGATGCCCACTGTGAGAAATAACAAATCCCATTTGTTTCCTGACTTCCTTAATTCCTCAACTACTAGCAATTTAATCAATGAGACATGAGAGAGCCTCCATTTCGATTTATCCACTTCAGCTTGTGTGTTGTTTTCCATCTCTCAGAGTTTCTAGTGTAAGAAAAAGGGTATATTTAATGGTCTCCTTCTCGTGAAGTGCATCAACAATCTAATGTGCTTCGAGTGTATCTTGTCGAACCTCCCTTTTCAAGTGAAATATTTCCTGATTACTCCAAGTAGTTTTTGAAAATGTTCCTACAAATATCTACTCGGAATGCCCTTCTCAACTTTCCCACCTAGAAAGTCTTTCTTGACGAAATCCTCATAGCACCGTGCATCCAAGGGAATGCCTTTAAACTACCTTTCTCTGCACAGTGGGATATTTGTTGTGGTTGAAAGAGTTCCTTGGTTACCTGGAAAGTAACACCAGAGATCACTGAACATAATCTATCAAAATTGAGTGTGAACTTCTTGGCTAGTCTCATATTGAATCCTTGAATGTTCCTGCAAAAGTCCATGCACTCGAAATGTTCATAATATGCTCCGACCTCTGGATCTTCGTTGATCGTCATCAAGTTTTGGGGATCAAGACCAACGTTTTTTCCACTTCACATACCCTTACTTATGTTTTGGGAGGTTTCCATGGCATAAAAGATATTTGCCCTGTGCATGGTGGGTTAGGCACGATCCTAAGGCAGTAGTCCTGATCAACCTGGGCTTGCAAGAGAAAACCAAAAACAATGTATAAGCTTGAATAGTGAACATGTTGCATGCAGACCATCCAAAATTTATAATAGAGTGAGCGGGAGGTGGAAACGTGTGAGGGAACATTGCATTCATGGCGACTAGTTGTTTTGAAGAAAAATGAATATTTTCCATAGCACATCCGCGTGACGAGTACACTTTGGGGCATGTAAAGTACCAAAGGTAAAAAAACATGATAGTAACCATACTGTAGTTACTGAACTACCCCAATAGAGGGGAAACCAGTTCAGCCAGTCGGGTGAGTATAGCATTAATAGTCTAACAGTCTTATAGAACCGAAATAAGTTGTCTAGAATGCAACTAAAAGAAGAAACTATTAAAAGTAAAGAACCCGTGTGGGGTCAAACACTTGGCGAGTAACCTGGCCAGGTGGAAAGAACGACCTCATGCCAAGGCTCCTCTTCGACGAGTGTCCCTTTGCTCTCTAGCTGCATGTCAACGTCCACATTGCTCTCGTCTCTGTTGGTGACTGGCGAGGTGTCCTGTAGCACATGTTGTCATGTAACCTTCTCCACTTCCGCGTTCTCATGATCGACCTGCTCCACAATGATCTCTGCTGAACACTGCGTCTGAGAATTTCCTTCGCCGTTCTCTGCATGGGGTTCTTCCGCTGAAGCCTTGCCTACTGGGTTGGAGGAGCAAGCATCTTGGAAGGAGGAAAGAATCTGAAGGAGGGTCAAAATCTTTCCATCTGTGATCTGCAAACGGAATTGAAGGTCCTCCATCCCTTGATGGAGTTCAAAGACCAGACCATAGATAATGGTAAATCTTTCTTTCAGCTATGAGTCAAGGATGGAGTCGGAAGACAGGTTTGTGTTGTTTTGGGCCCTTCGAACAAGAGGTGGCACCCCCATGGGAGGCCTTGAGGAGCCAGCTACTGGTGCATGGGGAGGCTCGAGGGTTCTGGAATTGAGTGGGATGGCTAGGTATTGTGAGGAAGAGCCCGACGAACTATCAATAACATATAATCATTCAAACTGAGAGGCAAGTGAGGTGGAGGAGGCGAGAGGTGCTAGCTTGGACTGCAGAGGCGGCGAGGAAATCATGGAGGACGAACCAGGGGGAGAGACAGAGGCCCAAGGCTGGGGAGGATGCCATGGAGAGCCCGTACGTGACCACCCTCTTTGATGCGGCATAAGTTTCATCCTTTGAAGGTAGACAATTATTGAGTGCACCAGGAAAATGTAGAGAGCTTGGAGGTGGGCAGGGGTTGTGAGCACCATGAGTGTCCAGTCTAAACTAGGCTTGGGAAGCGGAGGGATGTGGGAGGCAGTCCGCGAGCGAGGATGAGAAGCAAATACAGTCGAAGAAGCCATAGAGAAGTTAGTAATGGGGCGGGTGCACCAGGATTAAATTTTCTGCAACGACATAAAGTCGATTTAATGCAGGGTCGAGGTGGTGGGCGTTGGCACGAGCTCATCACATGGATCCCTGCCTCGTTGGCCTACCTGCATTCCATCTGTGCACCATTTGGCTTGCACTGACACCCCATCCGGGTGTATGTCCACTTCCACAGATTTACAGATACATTGCTGGAGAATGGGGTGGTCAGGATTGAGGGACGTTTTGTAAAGGAGTTCTGGTCCGTTCCAGTTGGTCCCCATATTAGCCAGTTCATCTGCCACTTGATTCACCTTTCTCCTAATGTGAGTAGGTATAATGTTCTGATTGGGTTGCATCAAGTCTGTGATAGTCTTTATCCCATGTGAGAGTCTCCAACTGGGTGATACTCTTTCCGGGTTCGCTCCATTTAGAATTCTACGTAAGAGATTGATGATGATTTGAGAATCTCCCTCTACAATCAGCCTGGTGAAATTGTGCTCAATGGCTAATTGCAGTCCTCTAATGAGCCCCCAAAGTTCCACTACATTGTTCATGGTGTGACCAAGAGATCCTGCATTTATGAGAATGATGTGTCCATGGTGGTTGCAAAAAACTACTCCATAGCCCACTACTCCTGGATTTCCTTTAGAGGCTCCGTCAAAGTTGAGCTTGATGAAGTCGACTGGGGGGTGGACCAAAAGGGAGAGCTACTAGAAAGGGGGGGAGAAGAGGAGGGGAAAAGTGGGTGATGAAAAGGGGAAGGTTTCCAGTACTGAAGGATCAGGAGTTCTGAGGGGTTGTTGGTCAAGTCTTTTTCAGTCCATAGCTGAAGGTTGAGAGTTTCCAGAATATTGAGGCGGCATTGGTTCCAGCAGTGTTGCCATGGCAGGGAGACATTTCTGAAAATCCTTCTATTTCTTTCCATCCATACCTGCCAAAGAATGAATCTTGGAAGTAATTTCCATATACGATTTAGGAGGGGAGATTGGAAGACTTGGTCCCTCCAGTCCTCAATTGTATCAATGATATTATCTCTTTCGCGGTTTGAGGTACGCATGATAAGTGCAGCTTGATCCCATATTTGAGTAGTATAAGAGCATGAATTGAGGAAATGATTCATGGTTTCGTCTACCTCTCCACAAAGCATACATATAGAAGGCTCAACAAAACATCTTTTTGAGAGGTTATCCCAGGTTAGAATGCTCAAGTGGGATACGAGCCAGAGGAAGAGGGTAATTTTAGGCCAGTGTTTAAGATTCCAGATTTTGCTCCATATTTTCCTTGTAGGTGGAGGGTCTAATTGAGTTTTGACTTGATAGGATTCTTGTGTGCTATAGGTGCCCCGTGGCAAGTATCCCCATCGGAGGATATCCTCTCCTCTGAGATTGGGGATTTTCCTTTTGGACATTTCATTATGCCAGGGTCCTAGATCCATGTGTGCTTCCAGGTTCATGCGTTCCCTGATAAGGTTCCAGCACTGTCAGGTGTCTTCAGGGGGATTGTCCTGCCAGTAATCAGCTAATTTTGTCAGGCCCACAAGTGTAGCTTGGGTACTGAGATACCCAACCCAATCCTTGTGGTCCAGAATTGGCCATTGCTGCCAGGAATCTTTCCAGAAAAGGGTTGTTTTCCCATTTCTAATTTCCCAGAAAGCATGTTGAGTAACTAGCTATTTGTTCTTCTTAGCCGCTGCCCAGATTAAGGATCCTGGGTTGTCCCCATTCCATCGTATTAAGTTATTTTCCACTACATCAGGTACATATTTCTTCCTCCAGAGTCGTGCCCAGAGATCCTTGGGATTTTTTAGCCAGCGCCACCATATTTTGGCCCTTAGAACTTTGTTCATGATAAAGGAGTCCTGTAATCCAAGGCCTCCTTGTGCTTTGGGTTGGAAGAGTTTGTCCTAGCTGATCAGTGCTATGTTCTTCCCTGTGTTGAGGCCTTGCTAGATGAAATTCCCTTGTAATATTTTAATGGTTGTGAGGACAAACTTTGGAGCAACAAGCGCCGATAAGGTGTATATGGGAAGGGCCTGAAGAACAACTCAGAGGAGAATGAGATGACTAGGAAGGTTTAGAACTCTGAGGGTCCAGGAAGAAAGCCTCTTGGTAGAAGACGACAGGAGATGTTCCCAAGAGGAATTCCTGAGGGCATTATCAATCAGGGGGATGCCAAGGTATTTGGATGGAAGGGAGATTTTGTTGAATCCTAAGATATCAGAGATATGGCGTTGAATCAAAGGGGGCGTATTGAAGAAAAAGATTTGGGATTTATCTTTGTTACAGTCCAGACCCAAGGCTTCAGAGAAGGTTTGGAGGATTGAGAGGAGGGAGTTTGCTTTGCGGGCAGTTGGGGTACCCATCAAAAGTGTGTCATACACAAATTGACTATGCGAGATAGGGGGGGATATGCCATGCAAAGGGAGGCCTGCCAGTAGGTTGCTTGCAACAGCTGAGTGAATAGATTGGCTAATTCCTTCGGCCATAATGATGAAGAGGAATGGGGAGAGGGGGTCTCCCTGTCTAATTCCTCTAGAAGGGGAGAAGGGTCGAGAGGGAACACCATTGATAAGAATGGAAAAAACATCCGAGGAGGTTAGATTCAGGATCCACGTCACCCATAGATTATCAAAGCCAAAGGCAAGGAGCATTTGCCTCATGTAGTCCCAACTTATCTTATCGAAGGCTTTGGAGAGGTCTAGTTTAAGGAGAATACCTAGAGCTTTGGTCTTCTGCAAGGAGTGGATCACTTCATGAGCTAAGATGAAACTGTCCAGGATTTGTCTGCCTTCAACATAGCCCGATTGCTCTGGAGATATGATTGTTGGTAGGATGGGCTTGTGTCTTCGAGTGATCACTTTTGTTAGAAGTTTATAGATGATGTTGTAGAGGGATATGGGTCTGAACTGCTTAGGATGGTGAGCCTGCCCCTCTTTGGGAATGAGGGTGAGGAAAGTTGCCTTGAGAGCCTGAAGGACTTGTCCTGTGGATCGGGAGTCTTCAATAATTTCCCATACCTCTACCCTGATCAACGACCAACAATGGTGGAAAACATCGCTAGTGAAGCCATTAGGTCCAAGTGCCTTGCATTTGGGGGTGTCCTGAAGAACTTGATCTACCTCCTGAATTGTAATGGGCTAGAGCAGGGCTGAGTTTTTCTCTGCGGTGACAAGGGAGGGCACGTGCTGCGTGACCTTAGCTATGGCCTTAGATCTGTCCGGGAATGGTTCCATGAGGAGATCCTTGTAATAGTCGATCAACGTCGTCTCCAGGTCTTCATGGGAATGAATGGGCTCCCCATTGGCAGAGGTTAAGTGTGTAATTCTATTAGTATGATGTTTGTGGATGACAGTTCTGTGAAAGAATTTGGTATTTTGGTCCCCCTCCTTGAGCCATTGGATGCATGATTTCTATTTCCATAAAATCTCTTCTTTTCCTTTTTTGGCCTCCATCTATTGATTTAGTTTTTCTTCCTAGGCTTTAAGCTCATTCGTTAACCCTTGCATCCGGATCTGATTTTGAATCTCACCCATTTTTTCTGACAGCTGCTTTTGGGAGTCGAAGATGTTGCCAAAGGTTTTCTTATTCCAAAGTTTGAGAATTTGTTTGAGGTTCTTTAACTTTTGCTGAAATCTGTACATCCTAGATCTTTGTTTGGAAATCTGGATGGTTGAGCCAAAACTGTTCAAACCTGAAGGTTTTCTTCCCTGGAGTGGCTGGCACATCCAACCATAGCTGGATAGGCCAGTGATCCGAGATGGGGATATTCAAAATACTAGCTTCCAGAGCTGTTCCTTCCAACATAAGGGAGTCAGAGATGAGGAATCGATCTAGTTTGCAGGCTATTTGGTGTGATCCGGTTCTTCTGTTTGTCCAAGTATAATTTCCATTAATGTCTTCTAGGTCGATAAGGTTGAGGTTGTCTATGAGGCTATTGAAGTCACTGGAATCATGATCCAGGCGTCTTGATCCCCCTTTTTTCTCCTCCAGACTGCGTATGAGATTAAAATCTCCACCCACAATCCATCTGTTATGACTAGTTAGATTGGATAGGTATTCCAAGTTCCTGAGAAATGCTTTCTTATCCCTTGGGTTGGTTGGACCATAGACATTGGTCAGGTGTCCTAGCTTGTTAGAACCAATAAGCCTATAATCCATAGTGATGGACCACTTGGTAGTGACAAATTTTTCCAGCAGCAAAGAGTTGGTGTTCTAGAGGATGGCCAGTCCTCTAGCTGTGCCTATGGCTACGGTTGAGGTTGCTTCCCCTTGCTTCCAATAGTAGGGGAGTAGCCTATCAATGTCTTCGGTTGTACACTTTGTTTCCTGTAATAATACTATGTCTGGTTTTTCCGCAAAGATCAGATCTCGTAGCATTTTTTGCTTGCTACGTCCATTGAGGCCTCTGATATTCCATGAGATAATCTTCATGATGATGGGGGGGTGGGGAGAGGAGGAAAGATGTCCGAGATAAGGTGGATTTTCCCTGAGTTTACCATGAAGTTGCCTATTTCTTGTATAAGCTTGTTGGTGGACTTCCTACCTCTTTTCTTTTCATCTTTCTGAGTTTTGCTCTGAGTTTCCTGTACCCTTGCTAGATTGAGCTGTGGATATAGCGGAGGAGTTAAGAAAGACCTTGTGCACCTTCCGTAATTGATCCCTAGGTATGGTGTACAGTTTCTGATTCTTGTAGGCGTGTTCGAGGTGCTCCAGATCCACCCCAGCTAGTTCTTGCTCTTCTAGCTCCATTTCAGTGTCACCGTCCTCTGTCTCCAAAAAGTCTTGCTAGTCCACCACAATGTCTAGGGGCGGGTGAGTTGATTCCTTCCCCTGGGATGATCGTTCTTCTTCTTGGCTCATATATTGGGGAGGATTATCCGCATGGGGCTCATTGGGATTTATGAGGGTTGAGGGGTTCCCTGGTTGATCTTGAAGTATTGCATATTTATTACTAGTGGAAGGGTCCTTACTTACTTGGGCTGGTTGCTTTCATCCTCCTTGTCTTCTTTTTCCTGCTGGTTGAGAAAAGTCGTCCTTGTCTTTGCCTCTTTCTGGGTTCCCTTCTTTGTGAGTAGCATTGAGGGGGAATTCTCTGAAAAGATGACCGTGTTCGTGGCATTTCCTACATCTGAACGGAATGTGTTCATATTTGATGGTTTGGGTCCAATCCTCGTCATGATATTCAATAATGATGGAACCTAGTAGCGGCCTGGCTATGTTCAGGTACATGTAGATGCGCGCATAAGAGGTGTAATGCCTCTGCTTGGTGGCTTATGAGGACTTGACATATATTCCGATGGTATTACCTATACCGACCAAGACCTCTTCCAACCAGAATTCCTGGGGGAGAGAGTATAGTCTAATCCATACCGGTACATGGGCAAAATCTTCCTTTCCAGGGCTGAACTTCTCGGTCTAGAATCTTAAGAAGAGTCCTGCTGAGTTATAGAAGTAAGTCCCTCCATCAAAGATGCGATTGCGGTCCTCGAGGTTGTGTAATATGATTGTGAAGAATCCCTTGGAACCCAGTTGTATTTCATAGTGACCTTTTGACTTCCACCAATATTGTATCCATTTGATCAGATCATGCTCTGAAGGCCAAAGCCCTAGGAATTTTCCTACTAGGGCATAGTCTCTCATGTATTTCTTTTTCTCTTCTATGCATGGTGAGCTAATGATGTATTTCGGGGCCTGTGGCGCTTGTGGGATGCATTTTCCTGGGATCCATGGAGTTGACGCTGTAGCCGGGATAGTCGCATTCTTTGGATCAATATCCATCTCCCAATCCTTGAAGGTTCCTTCCGCTAGAAGTTTTGAGCACAGATCTGGTGGGGGTTCAAAGGCCAACCATTTTAAGCCTTCTCCAGAGCTTCCATTCGTGGTGGTCTGGCTGTAAGAGGCGTCGATCGACCCTCCTTCCTTCCGAGACATGAGCCCCAGTGGGGCAAGAGTTGTGGCAATGTGGCACAGTGCGACTGAAAAACCCTAAACCCTATACCCAGTTGCAGTAAGAGTTATATGTACAACTTCATAAACTTATTATTGTCCATATGTTTTTACTTTTAAATTATCACTATATCACATATTTTTATGTTTAACTTATCGAAATATTACTATTCAAAGCTTTGTTTAAGAAATAACATTAACATCTAGTTGTAAACAAAGTTTTCTTTTATATATATTAGTCTTTAAATACTGAAATCTACCAGTCAATACAACTTAATCACTTTATTACTTTATATTTTTATAATTTTATTGATATGAAATTATTTTTTCGTTTATACATGTAAACGATATATTAATTTAAATATTAATATTCAAAGCTCTTTTTAAACAATAACATTACCATCCAAATGTAAAATAAAATTTATTTTATATGTTGCGATATGATATTTTCTTTAACTTATCCTCTTTTTTTTTCCTCTTTAAATTGTGACAAAATAAAAAACTCTATTAGTTTTCAAATGTTTAAATACGTCATTCAATACTACTTAAATCACTTTATAACTTTAAATGTTTCATAATATTATTTATATGAAAATTCTTTTTCTTTTATACCGGTCAATCATACATTATTTGTCTATATAGTATGCTTTTTTGTTTATAAATATTGCAATATTATTCTTCAAATGTGAAATATGTCATTTAATATAACTTAATCACTTTATTAATTTATTTTCATATTATTATTCATATTAAATTCATTTTTATTTTATACATGTCAACAACACATTAGTCAACAACACATTATTTGCTCATCATCTTATATTTTCTGTCTACATATGTTTCGATGTTTCAGGTTATCCAAACCTTCATTTGTGTAAAAGAATGATCTCAACCTTATAAGATTATTATTTTCCATATGATTTAACTTTTAAATTATCACTATATCACATGGTTTTATGTTTAACCTATTGAAATATTACTATTCAAGGCTAGTTTAGAAAATAACATTACAATCTAGTTGTACAATAAACATTCTTTTATATATATTAGTCTTCGAATATTAAAATATATCACTCAATACAATTTAATCACTTTATTATTTTAAATTTTCATAATTTTATTCATATGAATTTATTTTTCTTTTATACATATCAAAAATAAATTACTTTAAATATTATTATTTAAGGATCTTTTTAAACAATAACATTAGCATCCAATTGTAAAATAAACTTTCTTTTATATGTTATGACATAATATTTTCTTTAACTTATCCTTCTCTTTTTATCCTTTTCTTTTCTTCCTCTTCAAATTGCGACAATGTTCTATACCATTTCTTTTTATCTAAACATAAAAAATTTCATTATGAAATATAACCCTTAAAAAAAAGACATAAATTTTATATAAACCTTAAGTAAAAAAAAATATACAACCCTTTATTTTGATGTTGCATTGTCACTAAACTTGGAATTTCTTTCCATGAAAATCACAATGTCATCAAACTTTCTTTTCTATGTAACAAGAGATAACATAACAATGTTATATATGCATATATCCTCACATCAGAGTTTTAGAAACATTAAAAAATGACCTTATGTAACAAACATAACCCTTTCTCACCAAGGAACATTGTCACAAACATTCCAAAACATCGCAATGTGAATAACATAACATGTTTTCATGGTGTCACGTATAGAAACATACTGTCACGGTGTCATAAATATTGTTTACGATTGTGATGACACAAACATTTCCTAACATCAATAATAAATAAATATTATTTTAATAATTTATTCTACACCATTTCTCTTTCCAAATCATAAAATTTTTCATTACACAATATAACCCTTACAAAAAGACATAAATTTATGTAAACTTTAAGAAAAAAAAATATGCAACCCTTCATGTAATGTTGTAGTGTGATTAAACCTATCATTTCCTTCCATGCACATCACAATGTCATAAACATTTCAAAATGTCACAATGTGACAAACATAACTCTTTCTCGCAAAGTAACATTGTCGCAAACATTTAAAATTTTCACAATGTGACAAACACTGTCTAACAATGGCAAGCCACAAACATTTACCAATGTCAATAATACTAAATAATAATTTATTAATACAAAAAATTATACAACCTTCATGTAATGTTGCAATGTCACTAAACCTAGAATTTTCTTCCATGCACATCACGATACCATATCCTTTCTTGGCTATGTATCAAGCCATAATAGAATGATTTTATATATGCATATATCATCATGTCACATTTTCATGAACATTACAAATCGTCGCAATGTGACCCTTACAAAAAGACATAAATTTATATAAAATTTAAGTAAATGTGCATTTTATTCCAAGCACATTGCAATGTCATAAATCTTTCTTCGCTATGTAACAAGCCATAAAAAAAAAACATTATATATGAATATATCCCTACATCACATTTTGAGAAACATTTCAAAATGTCACAATGTGACAAACATAACCCTTTCTGGTAAAGCAACATTGTCACAAACATTTCAAAATTTAGCAATGTGAATAACATAACCCATTTTCATGATGTCATGTATAGAAACATACAATATTATATATGAATATATCTTCACGTCACATTTTGAGAAATATTTTAAAATGTCGCAATGTGACAAACATAACCTTTTCTCGCCAACTAACATTGTCACAAACATTTCAAAATATAATAATGTGAATAAAATAACCCATTTTCATGATATCATGTATAGAAACAAGTAATAATAAAATGATTTTATATTACAATAAATTAATTCATTGCAATAAAACTCTTACAAAACATAAGTGGAGAAAACATATTCTATTTTTTAAGCTGTATTTTTATAATTTTTTCAAATTAAAATTATAAATTAATTTAATTCATATGAATATAATTATATCTAAATTGCTTTTTAAATTTAATTTTCTCTTTATAATTATAAATTATTTTCCATTAAAATTATAAAAGATTTTTAATCAAAAATTTTCAAAATTATAAAATATTTTTAGTTATAATTTTAGTGACTATTAAAAAGTGAGAATATCCGGGTATAATTCGTTTTAAAAATAAACTTAACTATTTAACATATTGCTTTAAATAATGTTGCTTGATATTTTTATTATTTAATTATAACTAAGTATTAATACTTATTAATATTTAATTATTAATAAATTATTAAGTATTAACTTTTTATTAATTATTAATTAGTAAATAATGATTAATTATAATTAAAAAATAAGTTATAATTAATTAATTAATATTAAGTAAATATTTTTTTTGTTTGTTAGTTTATCCATGACCTGAGGGACTAGCTTGTGGCTGAGAAATTGCGACTCGATAGCATTTAAGCTGTAAAAATCACCCGGGGATCGTACCCGGCCTAAACCATACCAACCCTTAACATGGCTGGATATTTTGTCCTTGCAAATTTTGAAGGGTGACTTAACATCACAAAGTACTTTAACAACACACTCCTACACCTCGAAGACAGTATTAAGTAAATATTAATACTTATTAATAATTATAATTAGTTAATAATATGTAAGTATTAATACTTAATAATAATTATTTATTAAATAATAAGTTATGATTAATTATTATTTGAAATAAACTTAGCCATTCAACATATTACTTTAAATAATGTTGCTCATTATTGTTATTAATTAATAATAAGTAAGTATTAATACTTATTAATAATTAATTATTAATAAATTATAAAGTATTAATTAATTAATAATTAATTATAATCCAATTAATTAATTAATTAATTAATATTAAGTAAGTATTGATACTTAATACTCATATAAATATTTAATACCTAAATTAAAATTAATTATTTTTTATAATTAATTTAATTAATTATAAGTATTACTAATTATTACTAATTACTTATTATAATAACATTTAATTAATTATTAATTATTGTTAATTAATTAAAAAATTATTAATTAATATATAATTAGTAATTAACTAATTATATATTAAATAATACTTCTCTTTGTTTTTTACTTTTTTTTAGCAGAATAATCTCCATTGCTTCTCTTTGTGTCTCGTTGAGGG
>SNQJ01S0038339.1:95367-106386 GCA_010110895.2 Picea sitchensis | reverse complement strand
CATTGAGAAAATGATTATTGGGGGATGGAAAACTTATTATGGGCTTGAAACAATTGTAAATCAAATTATATTTGGAGTTGGGATAAGGAGAGAATCCTCTTTGAGTCTCTTTTTATACACATTATTCTTTATAGATGTCAATTCTAGGGTTGTAGTATCTCAGGTGAATTTGTTTTACACCTATAATATCAAAATTAAAGGAAATACACCATGTCCCATCCTCCTCTTAGAAACAAGTCTCTCCCTCATTGAGAGCATGGCTATGTGTAACATCCCCAAAAATAAATTATTTTTAAGTCTGAAAATACTTAGGAATTTATTTCCATTTTTGGTAAATTCGAAATTGGAAAATTATTGTCATTTATGGCAATTTTGAATTTTGAATTTGATTAATTCTAAATTATGATTATGACTGTTGGGAAAAGATTTGATTTGTCCCAACCAACTCTTTGACTATGACACTTGTAAGAAACAAATATTTTTATATTTATTGCTAATAGACAAATGGAACAGGCAAGTTGAAATCAACTGACCATGACTCCATGAGTGGGGAACATGTTGGAACTACCTTAGGGTTAAATGTTACAAGTGGAAAATCAGGAATTTGCCCATTGGTAGCCCCTGAAAATCAAATATTTGTAAAGTTGTGAAAATTCCCAAGGGGAAAATACCTAGGCACAAATTCTTTTGGATATATAGCATATGAGAGGAGGCAGGACATTGCCTAGTATGCTAGGAAATAATTATCACTTTCTATTATGAACACTATGTTTTGAGTGTGAGGTAAGGAGAACGTTTTCTGAAACTGAAGGACTATTGCTAAGGAGGACTTCTGGAGTTCTCCCTCATGGATTCATGGTCAGGATAGGGGGTGAACGGGGCAAGTAGATTGATTGTTCTGTTCTATGGTTGGGAGGAACTCGGTTGTTCCTTTTGTTGTCCCAGTTTTTTGTTTAGATAAGTAATCCTATCTATTGTTTTCTGAATTATTTTACTGTATGATGGCTAAGTGAAATAAAATTATTTGTAGGATGAACCTTCGAAGTTGGTTGCGTTATTGAATAAAGTAATAAGGCTACTATATGCTAGTTGTTTAGGTACAGTTTGAGTTGTTAACAAAATAAGTACTGAATATGCTATGTATTAGTTGTTATAATTACAGTCTCATTTTAGTTAACGAATACAATGATGAAAACTAGGGTGTTTTAGTTATGGTAGGCATTTAGGAGATACCTGTAAGTCAAATAAAATATCTTTTCAGAGCTATTTTAAATTTCCTGCAAACCATGTGAATTTCGTACACATAGATGTTCAGTTTCCAAGTAACATTAAACTGTACAAATGCTAAAGAAAATTCTAGAAGTAAACTTGAGATTTGATATTTATATATATATATATATAGAGAGAGAGAGAGAGAGAGAGAGACATATTGTTGTAGGTTAAATACACAGAACTGTTTTAGATAGTTGAGAATATCAGACAGGATAAATGCCAAATGAAAGTTCGAATATATATATATATATATATATATATATATAATAGTTCTTGTACAGAATTGTTTCATAACTACTTCTACATATAACTACTCATACAGTAAGATTATTAGTTCTTGGACACATGGAAAATGGAGTAAATCTTTCATTATTATGATTATGCTAATTGTATGAAATTGTACAGTTTAGTTATTCCACCAAACAAAGTCCTTTGTTGGATATACAATAACATGGGACCAAAGGCTCATTAAATTAAAATACATAAATTATGTTCCATCTTCTAGAATCAGACCAACAAGTTAGATAAGTAACCAAACTCGGTAACTCTATGATTCATAACTATGAAACAATAAGATCTTATAAAAAAATGGGGGGTTTCCCTTCCTGTTCATTCTATAATAGTTATAGAGATAAAGAATCAACCATCTATATGAACCTGAACGAATTCCTCCACAATGATATCATTCTAGAACATAATCGTATGATTTCCTTAGAAACCTAGAGTACACTCTTAAGAGAATTAAAATGAAACCCGAATACCTTTTCTTGCGCATGGTGCGACCCTGAATTTGGAGATTTTTAAGGTCGAAGTTATTGCAAGGAAAGCATAAATTCATAATTAGAAATTGTCCAACAAAATTTAAACGAGTATATAACATAATTACTAGAGTGATTTATGAAATGAAATTATTACAGATGTTCACTTAACTTGCGAATTGGAAAACTAATGTCCATCTTCCATTCACATTTTTGTTGAGAAAACGTCCCCGGACCGAAGGGGGAAGTGGACCAAAGACTTCCTGATGGGTACCCTTGCAGCAACAAGGGTCCCATCATTAGATTGGTAATCAAATTTTCTTAATCAAACCTTTCAGGAAATAAATAAATAAACAATAATAACACATCAAGAACTGCAAATCCAAATTGCCAGGGTTTGTGTAGTGTGTGTATGTCGAATGCATTAATCAAGTTTGAATATCGATTTAAATACTACATAGAATGCATTGCTCAAATATTTAACCACAGAGTTAAATATTATATGCCGAATAATACGCATCAAACGAATTTTTCCACATACAAACAATGATATCAATAGAATGAAAGACGTTAACTTCAGTTTAATTACAGACTTAAATATTGCATACTGGAGGGTGCTTCTTAAAAAAAAATTTAGTACACAGACCCCACTTGATATATGTATGCGTCGAAAGGAAAATGCAACAATATTTTAAAAATAAATTACAGTCATAGGATCCAACTAGTGGTTTGAAAGAATCTATAGGATGGTGGACTCCCAAGAAAAATCAGTATAACAATACCCAGCAGAGACAAAGAAATGTTATAACATCTTATCGAAATGAAATTGATTTTCCCAAACATAATGGAATATGCAACACACACTATGGGATTTCAAAATGTAGACTGAGAAAAACGTATACACTCACGATTTCCATATAGCCATTGATTTTAGGGAAGAGTATCAACTTGTAAGTCACGAAAGAACTTCAAACTAGGGTAAGGACCATCAACTAGCTTGTAGTGAGGATTTAATCCACCCAACGCAAGAAAATTTTTAAACTTCAGTAAGTCCTTCCAATACCCTGCTAAGCCAACAATACGAACTAGAGCACTCACACAGTTCATAGAGACTCAACACTAGGTCACAATTCATAAAGATAGGGGAAACCCATAAAAGAGAATGGAGGGATGACGACAAACCCTATGAATAAAATATATACATTAACCCTTATAGAATTCCTATGCAATATTGAGGAAATTGGAAATAAGAAGGCGATTAATCTCTAGTATACTACATGAACATCGAGATTGCAGAAAGGCCTTAGAAAAATACAACAGAGAAGCATCCTTACCTAGTTTGAGGTGGTGAACACCTAGCATTCAGATATCTATTCTTCTCCCACCCAAGACGAATCTTCTCCATGACCTAGGGCTTATACACCGAACCGACTCTCCACAGGTATCACTGGAGAAGTTTCGCAGAGGGACAGATCCGAAAGGAGGGAAGCAAAACCTAAGATACCTGTTTGGAAAGAGCTAGTTAATGAACCGATACCTTACCATGTGACTAATGAGAGGTGGCTTAGTCTACGTTGGACACGAAGGGAAGATGATAGGCCTTAGAAGGGACCCTGCAGAGTTCACCATTAAGTGAATAACGAAGGTTTCAATGCAACCTTGACACTTACACTTACGTTTTCATGTTGAGTTAATGAGAAGGAGGGTGATGCTTCAAGACATTACATTCACAAGTATCGAGGCTAAGTTCTTGTTGCAGTTATGGTGTAACTATCGGTCGGTTATCATTACACAAACTTGTTAAGGAAGAAGGTTATCTTTGGGCCCCAACGATGTTCGTCCAACTCCAATAACACTAATACGGACCAGGAACTAAACTCGTCTGAATCCTCACATAGTTGGCAAAACTAAGACTAAACCTAAAGTCACATCTATATTAAAGACTATGTCTTGTCTAGCAAAAAATATATGCATGCTGGGACCCTTTATTTAATTTGACCTGGTATTTTTATACACATTAATACTGTGCAGGAAGTAACGCAAAATTTGTCAAGACCTTGGGGAAATACCCAACTAAAATACTCATACCCTAGAAATGAGAATTATGAAAGGCCTTAATAGTATAAATTGTAATATATATATATATATATTAAGGGATTTAATAGATTAGAAGGTTATATATATATATATATATATATATATATATATATATATATATATATTGATATGCTAATATGTATTTGGAACAAGTAAGGATATTTTTGGAACACTGTTAACACTTTCCACTTATGTTAGTAAGGTCAAATAATTCAAGAGGCTAGGTTATGGCAAGGCTATCCTTCGATATATATATGACTACTATATAGTATGAGTGACACTTGAAATATAAACCCTGCGAGAGTTGAATAGAAATGACATCTACCCTGTAGCTTGTCCTTACATCTTTTGAATCTGTTACTCAAAAGGGAAGAGAGTTAATGTCCCTAATATTTTTTTTTTTATTGGTAAATTTGGGGAACATTACACTATGACTAGATACCTAATGTATAAGAACAAGTTAAACAACATGGAAGACAAGAGGCTACCTAAAATTGTTTCAAAATAGAGTCATAACCACCATCGACTCAAGCGAGGATGGCATAAATATGCCTGGTCTTGGCTAAACTATTGGGGAATCATGGAAGACACCATTTTGCAAAATAAAGATATTATTAAAAGAATTGTCAAAAAAAATGTAAGGAGAAAATGTGGTGTGATAAAGAGTTAGAAGAAAGAAGAAAATTAAGGTATTATAAGGATGTAATCAACCCTAACCTAGAATATCAAAATTATCTATCTATGTTTCCAAGTGTAAAGAGAAAAATAAGCATTTCTAAGATAAAAACAAATTCTCACGAGCTCCATAGTGAAACTGTGCGTTGGTCAATTCCTAAAACGCCATGGGATGAAAGAGTGTGTCATCTTTGTGACACTAATAAGTTTGAAGATGAAAATAACTTTTTCTTAGATTGTCCATCCTATACCCATATTAGATCTCATTTTAAAAATATTTGTCACACTACCATCCTTCCTAACCTATTAACTAAACAAATATATGTTGATCTTGGAAAGCTTCTCTTAATGATTTTTTAGAACATAAACATGGGATGTCACATAGGGTTCACATCAAGTAGTTGTTATAATCATCTGCGCATAAGGAGGGGAATATATTTAATCATGGGGTAACCTCCCTCTATCCACCACAGGCTCAAGATCAACCATTAGGGAATCCCATCTATCGTTTCCTTTCTTGGTCTCTTTAGGTTTGTCTGGTTCATAGATTTCCAAAGGGATGGTTGGAAACTTGTAAAATTGGGAGACTTTTAGGGATTGGGGTGGAAGCTACCTCCTTTTCCTTTCCCAATAATCATGAAAAACTCAAATTATGTTATGTTGATGTCAATGGACACTACAATATTTAGGGAGAGATAATATGTTGATAAGGGATCTTTTGGTGGAACTATGCTCATGGTAAGTGTTGTCACTCAGAACTGAAATGGGCTGCAGCAAATCAATCCTGAGGCAACCTCGAACCAATTTGGATTGGAAGGCTTCCCTCCCCCAACCCGAGAGGGATCTCTCAAAAAATGTCACAAAATAAATTGAAATAAGCGTGAAACGGTGGGAAGATTTATGGGTAAATGATGGTCTTAGATTTTTGGAGTTTGGGTGCTAAACCAGGGAAAAGTTCCATTGGGCATGGAGTCAAATGAAAACTGAGAAAAAGAGACAATAACAGAGATCAAATACTTGTGGAAAGTGAGGCAAAGTAAGTCTATCTTTCAGCGCTTTGAAAAATCATGATGCGGGAGTGGAAAGAAAAAGGAAAGGCCGACGTAGCAAAGGATACATGCAGAAATCTGAAAATGCAGATTGGTCTTACACATCTGATAGCTGGTGCAGAGGAAAGGCAATAAACAATTGCAGAAAACCCAGATCCTTTCGTTACAGTAGTGGTCGTACTAAAGTGTAACGAATCCCATCAGTTAGAGGAAAACAAAATGTAATGCAGTCGTAATGGATTAAGGAAGACATAAGGCTATGGTAACAACAATATCAACTGTGAGTAAAGAACACATAAATGCAGTCCAAACATATTTAACACAGCTGAAAAGAAGAAAGACATGATGAAAGAAATCGACTGTGATGAATCTCACAGTCGCAAGCAAAAATTATTTTTATTACTCTAGTCTGGTTTACAAAAACTCAGTCCTTAAAATGAAACTCTCTTCCTAAGAAGTTTTTACCGTCCTGCGCTCATGAGCCCCCCTCTCTTATCTAACATACATCAGTCTTTTAAGAATAAAAAATGAAACTCTAGGCGTTCTGGGAATTTGAAACGGTTCGCCTTCTGGACTCGGCGACTGCCAGATGTTCTGCAGTTACAAACATTGGTGTGCACTGGCAAAAACTCATTTCAGGTATAGAGGAAATGAATAAATAAAAAATCTCTAATGGATGTAAATCGATTTCCCCTTCATCTTCACTTACCCCTATCTCTTTGATATCGATGCCTTTGCCTCACTGGAGACAAGAGTTAGGCTGAGCCCTCCTGCTGGAATAGCTAGTGTTTCCGGGATTGTTCAGTGTGTTAGATTGCTTCGTTCTTTAAGTAGTTGTGATTTCTATGCGTCTCTGGTTTTTGCGCCTGAATAGTACATTGGTTTTACCTTACCCATAGGTGGATAACAACACCTCCTATCTGTTTCTTTATCTTAATATTCTTTTCTTCGATATGTATATTAATATGACCACAACACTTAGATCTGTCTCAGGAATTTTGAAATGTCACTCTCCAACATTCACAGGCCCCCATACATCCAATTCCTACCTCAAATCTTATTCAATGAATTCAGCGGGCACAGAACTAAAAAGCAGTGCTTGAGATGTATGTTCTCTGCCTAATGGATAAACAACCCCAGAACTTGAACACACGACATTGATCCCAGTACAAGTCGCAACACCAGTGTTGCTCATGTTTATGTTGTCATTGTAGCTAAAATGCATCATTAGGGGCACCATTGGCAGACAATGGATGCTAATCCTCTTTGAAATCCAATTGAAACATGTTTCTGCTACTGCCTGTTTCCCCAGATGGGTTTTTGAATTGAAGCAACAGGATAACGAATGCCCATACCACAAGCTTTATACAAGGGCATGACTGGAGTCACAGGAATCAAACGCGCGCCTGTCGTGGGTGAAACATCGGTTGTGCATGAATAATATATTGGTCATCATGGTGATAGTTGGAACCTGACATAAGGACCAGGTACTCCTCAAATGAAAATCACTCGACTGGATTTCGGCGCAATAGTTTTTTACATAAATCAACACAATTAGCGTTCAGATCTCCAACAATGCTACTTGGAATTAAGTGCAGTTCATCTGATCTCACGATATTCTTCATCAGGTCAATCTGAGAATCACTTAAATATGGCATTCTTCCTGTGACGAGCTGAAGGAGAATAGTACCTGTTGCTGGATGACTAGGCCGAATCGTCCATGAATACTTCTGCAATTTGACTGGTATCACCCGCGACAAGAAGAACCAGAACGTAGTGGCTTTACATCTCCAGAACAAAAACCTTGAGGGAAAGATTCCCGTGAGGCTTCGATCCATGGTTACTCCTACAGAATCTGGAAATGATACAATATCTGACGTTGAAAGCGAACCCTAACACCGGATGTGCAGCCGTTTCTTTAACCATTATTAATCATTTGATACCTCATTCAGAACCTGCCTGCCAGCGCCTCCACATTCTGCACCACCACTGACGAGCATCTCATGAATGGTAACGCCTCAATCATCACCCGAATGGTAATGTCCCAATATCTCCTGAGGCTAACGTCCCGATATCTCCTGAGGCTACCTGCCATAATCTTCGTCCGTTTCTGGAGCACGAGTTAAACCTAGCATGATTTGGGCTCACTGTCCATAATAGTAGGCATCCTATACGTTAAAAGTGTAGTGTCTATACTCGGGGTCTGTTTTTAAATTAATCACGTTGCTTCTGTCGAGCAGCTCTCATATCAACATTCTTGTTAATATCAGCTTGTGAACGGTTTATTATACCAACCCACAGATGTTGCAAATGATATGCTCGACCTTCAAGCACATCCTTCGCATTGGTCCTGCTGTCCATTAGATCAAGATTCTTCAGTACCCCGTCATGCGTGCACCACGAGAAATTATGAACACCATCCAACCATTCGATTCATACTCAAATCGACGATGGACAGATTATTCGGGTCTTCATTTAAACCGAATTCTATATGGCTTGTTTCAAGCACCAAATTCCACTTCAAGAGTTCTGCCATGAAAGTCTCCACTTGAAAATCGATTCATTGGCCACCAATGGCTATACGAGCGATAGATTCGCATCTTCAGCGTAATCATCACACACCAGATCTCAAATTTGTATGGAGGAGCTCCATTCATTGTGTTAGAAGGAAGGATCAATAACAACTTTCTTGGAGAATCCATTGGGTGACATGTATTCATTCATCTCCACCTCATATATCAACAACAACGTGGCTACCAGAGCTTGCTTGTATGCCTGGATCAAATCCTTGAATAGCATCATAGTTCTTTGGGTTGGTGAATACAAACAACGCAACTTATTTTCTCTTCTTAGCATATCTGGTGTTTTCCATGAAGTTGGGATTCACCATGCTCATGATTTAAAAACGGATCAGAGGACTCGTAACATTTCTCTCATAAAATATGTGATAGTCGATATTGGGAGCAATCGACTTTTTGCAACGTCGTTGGAGGCAATAATACTATAGATCCTTCATTTATGGCAGAAAACATCTCATCTTTGATACTAATCCTAGCACCAAGAGAGGACGTGAAAGTAGAATATGCTAACCATCACATGCTCTCCCATGTAGGTTCATACAGGCTTTGTGCGATTTCATCCACGTCCAATGATAGCTCCTTCGACCGAAAATAGACAGATTCTACCCGCAACGCCATTTGATAAAATATGAAGCATAAACACACAGTGTTGTTGTGCATCCATATAAGATCTTGTTTCAGTGTTGAGGGTGGCCTTGAACACAGTATCCTGTCGGAATTGTTGATGACCTCGACGTATTATTGTCAACAAAATTATTTCAATCCTCGGAAGGATTCCCTCTGATTTTCCAATTATCGATTGCATGGAGACCCATCAAAAGAATGTGAACCTCCCCTTTGTTGATGATGTGCTAAAAAGAACTTGGTTCTTGATGAAATATATTGGGATCTCTTGAATATACACAAATATGCACAAACAATCCACTAAAGTTAAAAACCTTTTGGTTGAAGGATGAACCCACAGATATGTTCAACATAACCTGATCAATGATTTGACTTTGGAATGGATTCTCAAGCTCACGATCTCTATTGTACAGAATCGAATGATGGATTCTTATCCATCTTCGGCACATAGACCTGTTATCAAAGATACCAATTTTGTGTAGGCTGGAAGAGCGTTATTACTAATTATTACCTTCAATCTTTGGCAAGTATTCTCTATATCAATATCATACTATCTGTTGATGATGGAATTGTTACCAACAACACCCCATATATACTTATCCAGGGATCCAAACTGCTCCACAATCTGAAGGATGAGTTTTTCATTATTCACAATACCACGAAGTTTCCCCTCGTGCAACATGATGTTTTTCATCGCTATGAGAGATGCAATTTTCATGTCATCAAAGCCAGCAACCAGTACAGGATCAAACGTAGCAAATGCCTCTCTGAAAGTGTCACGGGCACTCAGGATGGCAAGTCAATTAAGATCTGCCAATGATCCACACAATACTAGAAGTTCAAACGGCTTCTTATTATCATGTACTAGTACACCCCATTCTTCGTCATGAAATGTAGCATAAAGTGGATCAATTTTTAGAGTAATCCAGGTGTATATGTTCTTCATTTGGGGTTCATGTGGAGAATAGGGCACAAAGCTTCCACAAGAGGAAGAGGAGGGTGACAACATGCTTAACTTCCTCTGAGAAGGAGAAACTGCCTTCTTTGGCTTGCATGATGATGAGTCAGTAGAACCACCTTAGAAGGTGTGTGACAAATTTAAACTAGCACTGCTTTTGAGCAGACTGTTACCCACATACACAAAATCCTTGAAATGCCTTCTTCATGCCTTGGGCAGACAACCAATTTTGACCTCTGTTACAACAGTAAGGATGCACAAAAACACCACTTCCAACTCTACTTTGTGTAATATTGGCATGGAATAATTTGTGTGGTTTTTTTTACACTTGAATCCATTAGGACCCAAATGGAAACCTCACAAGGATGTAAATCCCCATGTGTTTTTATAGAGGTGGTATTCCTCTTTATATTTTCATGGGAATTTTAGATATTCACGATGTGGGACTTGACAAAAGTCCATCGTAATGATTCAAAGAAATATAAATGTTGCAAGAAAATAAAAGGAATTTTGTTTGTTTTATATTAAAGGAAATTTCTTCAGAAAGGACCAGGAACCAAACACATTCATGCATTTAAAGCAAATAAGAAAAATTTCCTCACATCCATCATAGTTTGAATAAATATTTATGATCACATAAAAATAAAATAAGGGAAGATCAAATAGAGATAATGATAGATCAACCTTAAATACTTTATATTAAGAACTATGGGTTACAAAGTACAATAGATATTTTTCCCTAAATAACTCTCTTGAAATTTCTAAAAAATATGCAGTCTCATACATATTCTTTGAAATTTAAAACGTGTTTGTCTTAAACACTAGGATTGGGGCTCCCAGGGACCATAAAGAAAATATATAGAAGAATTTGTTGGAAGATTGGTTGTTGTCATTGATGTCAACCCTAGTCATGGGTTTTGGACCACAAGATTGATGAAGTTATTTGGACATGAAAGAAAATGCACATGCAGATACAACACCCATGGATGAATAGTATACATCATGCT
>SNQJ01S0038339.1:65632-76568 GCA_010110895.2 Picea sitchensis | reverse complement strand
ATGTGTCAAGGTACAATATGATAAGTCTTTTTTTCCTTAGCTGTACACTGAGGGTGACTTGATCCTTTTATATGATAAATACAAAGAACTACTGGGGGAAGGAAAATTCAAACCCATGTGGCATGGTCCCTATATCGTGCGACGTGTCTTAGAAAAAAAAGATTATGAATTAGAATATTATGAAGGGAACATGTTGGCTAAGCCCAGGAATGGGCTCTAATTGAAAATACATTATGATTTATCCCCAAATATTGGGTGTAACTATTAGTATACTAATGTAATTTAGTGTATATATATTTTCCCTTTTATTTTTGTCTTCATCTTGCTTATCCCATTTTTCGTTGGTTGGCAGATGTCAACGGAGTCTTCTGTCTACTTAGGATTCACAGACGAAGCCAGTCTTCATACATGGAACATGGATTCCACCACTTGGGTTATTTATGCACCCGAGGGTCTATTGGTGTCTTGAGGTGGTGTATGCCTAGGGCCATCCACAAATAATGTGGTCAAATATAGCATCATTATAGAAATTTTGCACAATGTCATTTCACATGGCATTTGCTCTTTGGAGGTTCTCCTGGATTCCTAGTTACTATTATGTTAGTTGAATGATAGTTACCGTATGTGTGACCCTACATTACTCTAACAACTCCTACGGGTACACCTTTTAGAACAACAATTTGAGTTTATTACTTATCATCACATACCTAGGAGTTCTAACTATGTATCTGATGCATATGCTAATTCGTTTTAGATTGGTATTTGTCACATAACTAAAGAAAAGAACACATTCTCATCAATGTACACATTCTAACATAAGTAAAGTCGAAGAATCATGTTTTTATATATATTTCAAAAAATATGATCTTTATAGTACAAAATTGGGGCTAACACCATCAATACCATATGCAGTCGATAATACAAGAGTCATAAAATCTATGCCTGTGGCACCGGATGAGTGTCATGATAGAAAAATACAACATTTGTGAGATGCCAAAAGAGTCGCACCCAAGATCTGGCCATGCCTACCACATGGAGCTGCATAGCCTCTGACATATCCTCCACTTGAACCATCGAAATCCTTTGTGTCAAACGAGATAGGTTGCCTTGCAAGTTTTAAAGGACTCTCTCTGCTTCTCCTCCTAGTGCCTCATCTCCCCGATGCCTCGGACGATGTTGTGTAATCTCGTCTAGTTTTTGTGTACCTACGTCTGCATCACATACATGTCTAATTAGTACTTAAACATCATCCAAAAATATTTTTGTTTTTCTATACAAAAATACAACAAAATGAAATATTTAAAAAACTTTGACATACCCATGTCCCCATAGGCGGTCCTCTGTGGTAATGGCATGTCAGGGTCCCCTTTGAAGTCAATCCCTGCATAGGGGTAGTCATCCAGAGAAATGACCTTTCGTCTCCACCAGTAAAAGAAATCATCATTGTAGGGTGTGGGCACACTACCTCCCCCCTGTCGTCTCATCACCTCACTCCGTCGTGTCATGGATGGATCACAAGTTCAACTCTAGGTCCCAAACCTGGAATAGGCTCAAAGAAAAATCTACAAAATATAGAAGTGAACTCGAATTTCATCTTACCATCCTGTTTGCATTCTGTCAATTGGCTCTTCATGTTAGCCAGTAGTGAGGTGCACCAGTCGTACACCGTGGGTCTCAAGCACTCTTCGGAGTAGAACATAAGCAACCTGGATTCCTAGTGCAACGAGGACGATCCTATGATCCATGTCAAAATGAGGACAACAATATTGAGTATTAAATTGTTTATCGCTCGGATGGGGAGTTGAATCTCGACCTTCTCAGTCCCTGCAATGCAGTGAGAATCTATGTATTGTTCTATATTCATACCCCTCCCAGCTCCTCGGGATTTGAGGTTGACCACCTCACCCCGACACGACAACCCTATCAAGAAATAAATATACTTGACTTCAATACTTAATGGTTTCCCATCAAGGTTGAAGCTCTCACAGTCTGGATCACAGTAATCCACAAGCAACTATAGTAATCTCACTTGGGCCCTCATCCCTTTGAGAGCCCAAAACTTATACAACCTGCATATTTTCAACTCCATTTTTTCCCCCATATATCTTTCCATAGCAACATCTACCTCCTCATGTTCCCTTTCCTTCCACTCTAGCACCATCCTGCAAGAGAAAAATCATTTTGTGACTTCGCATTCGCTAAAAAACATTGTTAAGGACATATACGTGGGCTGCAATGTTCGCAGTCACGTATATTGTTGAGCATACATTGGTTTTATTTTAGAAAATTGCATATAATCACGTCTATATGCGACCTGATGAATGGTAGCCTACGTACACATAAACTTCTAATTTGCACCCTAAATAACTTAAAAATTGAGACATAAATACAAAATTTAATCCTCTAAAAATAAAGAGGGGAAGAGGAATTACCTTCTCTAGAGGGTCACTGATTCCATCACTTGTAGCTCCCACAATTACCAGTTGAATATCGGAGGTAATTTGGTCCAAAATCCACTATTTGGGTAAAAACGTAAAATGGTATAGCAAATTTGTTTTTTTACTATTTATAGCAATTTTTATTTTTTTTGTTATTTATAGCAAATTTTTACCCACTTTGCATAGTTTCAGATACTATTTCCACCTAATGGACTAATACAATAGTGGATTGAGTTGTTTTTTGTAGTTTTGTGCAGGGATTCTTGCGGTTTTCAATGTTATGTCGACCATTTGTAACTTCAGATAGGTCATCTCGCTACCCAACATATAGGATAGGTATCCATTCCATCATGCACACTTGCATCATCCTATAACTGTCACTCACATGCATTAGGTATGAACCCATTTTTTAGCGACACGAAAGTTTATATCTACTATTAGAAGTGTTGTTATCAAATGGTAGACACTTACTGAACATGGGTGCCCTAGTTAGTTCCTCTGCTTCATTTGGTTCCCATGTAGAGACTTTTCTGAAGGAATGGGAGTCCCTTATAGCTAATACATGAATTTATGTTGAATCTCATTTCTCACTCATAAACATGATGACCTATACCTAGAGGACTCCCAAAAAATTTTGATTTAAGATCTTTTCTGACTCGTTTTCAAAAAGAAAGATGATTGTCGAGTGAACTTGTGTTTTTCACACTCATAAATTGGATTTGAAAGGATGTTTATTTGGTACAAGTTTATCCCTTTTTCAAACCAGGTAGACTAATATTATGAAAAAGGAATTTTTTTGGCATTAAGTTGTGATTGCATCTCATGCCCTTTCTTGCAGTATTGAGCCTATTGTCGGTTCTCTCTTTGCGTTATAAATTGTTTTCCTCAACAGTTTTGCATCCTCAACCAAGAAGAGCCTTGTTTATACCCTTCGCAACTTGACACCCTATAACCAGAAGGGAACATTCACTTGAGTGTCCATCTCTCACATGCACCTCCTTGCATTGAACATAGGTATGTTCCGCTGTTGGAACAATTTTTTCTTACTTGTAACACTCGTTCCCTCCTCTGTATCATAGCATTCATTTGACTATGAAAAAACAAAAAAATATGGGTGGGAAAGGAGTATTATCTTATATTGGTAGCAGTTGTGTCGGCTTTGAATAGAGAATTTTTTTTTTGAGTCCACTTGTGATCATAATTTTGGGTTTAGCATGACATTAGGAAGTTGATTTGGTTACAAAGAGTTTACTCCCCTGAATGGCTACTTTTCCAGTCCCCATGGAGAATTTGATTGATGCCTCTTGCATCTCACAGTTTCATCATTGATTCTATGTTTCTAGAGTCTTCCATATGTTTCATGTTCTTTCTCAAAGGATGTATATCAACCCGTGTCATCCATTCCTCAGAAATATTGACTTTGCATGTCGTCCACACCCTCAGTTTGTCTCAGAATCACATGAATTTGTAGTCCTATTGCACACCCTGGTCCTACTTTCCTCATTGGTAGGTAACCTTGAACCCAACAATCAACATTTCATCATCGGTTGTTGACTGGGTGGTTTCCCTTATGTTCCATAGCAAGACATCTATTCACACATTGGGATTCATGTAGTTTCTTGGATTCCATTAGCCTTATTGGTGGTTTCCTCACCTTTGTCAGCAGTTTTCTTCATTCGTTGATATTCATAGGGTCCTTTTCATGTACTTCTTACACCTCGCACACGTGAAATATGCACAAGGTTGTTGGTTCGTGAACATGTTATTCATATGATTTCATCCAAATCATTAATCTCTTTCTTTGTACCTCATGCTGAATGATGAGAGATGCCTTAATTCTATCCTTTCAGCGGGTCTCCTTCCATCGACTCTAGCTCATATATTMTGGAGACAAGACCTAGAGTCCTATGATTAACTAGAGGCTTGCAGTMATTAGTGGCAGGTTCTCTCGCCATGGACAGTTGGGAATACATCAATGTCTCTTGATCGATGGATTCTTCAAGTGTTCGACCCTGACTCCTTTATTCACACCTATAATAATGTGTGTGGTTCCTTGATACCTACTTTAATCATCGGTATGTTGTCTCGCAGTTGTTAACGGTAAACCTCAATGATCGGTAATCAAACGAAGTCTCATTGTGTTTGACCTCGACTCCTTTATTCACATGATATAGACTTGCACCTTTGGTGGATTGTGTAGAAGACTTGAAGACATCAACTTATAGTCTCAACTTTCCTGAGTTGTTACTACCTTTTCATTAGACTAGTACCTGTCTAGATTCAGTGATCATGGGTGATCAGATTGTAATCCATTGTAAACATATATATTCATATTTATTTTGAGACTGGTTTTATTGGGCCTTGTTCATGACTATGACAGCCTTTGGCATGTAACCAAATTTTTATTTTCCTATTCATGGCCATGGAAAGTTGTTTGGTTTATTTTCACATGGATCTGTAGTGTAGTTCAAAATGGTATCCATGTATGAAAAGTCAGTATAGATTGTAATGATAAACTAGTTCTTCTAGTTGGGTACCCATTACTCCACTTCTGTGTCTTATAATGTATTTCGGCCATCGCAGATACTCCTCTGACCTCACACATTAGGGAGCATCTGTTATAGCACAATTTTCCTCACCCTATTGAATCTTTCACAGAGGGCCTTTTTCCATTTCCCTATGAAGACTTGAAGTCCCTTTTTGCAAATACCATAGATAAAAAAATAATTTTTCCATATATACATTCCCTGCCTATATTACATCATGTGTATACATAGGTTGCACCACTGCAGCCCGCGTACATCCGAAAATGTGACCAAAATTAAAAAATGGTGTTGAGTTTCCATGTCACATCATGAGATCAATGATCCTTGACCTTCCATATACTAGAAATGTTCCGACTCGGCCCTTCAGTTCCACTTGAAGGCTATAAATGGGCCAAATACAAGCTATGGAAAAGAGGAGAAAGAATTCAACTTTGAGAGGAAAGTTACTCTGGAGAAATTATTCAGTTCACATTGAGTCTGCATCCCTTTGTCCTTTAATTTTGTACACATTGTTCATCTCCTAAGCTCTTCCCTTATTGATTGAGAACTTAATTGTCTCTCTTATATGATCTTGCCTTTGGTGGAGGACTAAAGTTGTGGAGGCCCAGCTAGAAGGAACTTAGTTTCTCTATTTTGGACCATCTCGACACAAAAGTTTGTAACTTATTCACTTTTGTTGATTATATCTTAATAGAAATACTCTTTTCTCCTGCAATTAATATCTCACAAATATTTGAATTATTATTCCATGGGAATATTTTTTATGAATGTTGATGGATTATGCTATTGAATATGGTAACAATATATATTATCACCATATGCTTGTGTTTCTTGGTTATTGAGGACTAGTTGCAGGTATATTTCTTTGGGTCAAAAGCTCAATGGTGGAATTCATCGAATGTTTGGATGAGGTATGCCTCTTATCTTGTCTTGTTAGCATATTTATTTATATAGCATACTTGAGGTTAGAGTTGATTTCTGTAGTCATTTCTGTCTGTTGTGGTTTACCCCTAGCCATAGAGAGATTTTCCTCGTAACAACATGAAACATTAATATTATACCCTTCATGTCTTGGAGCATATAGGAGTTAAAACCCAAGATATTTTAAACAATGTATGGTCCAATCTAGAGAACTTAAAAATTTATATGCATCGACGATTTCTCCTTGGCCTTGTTCCAAAGTAACACCAATTCTCCCTTCTAAAAATACTTTACAGTTTTTCTTTGATCAAAATAACTTTTGAAACTTTGTTTCCTATGATAAGTACGATGCAAGGATTTGATTCAATCTTCTTACAACTTCAACAAGTGGTTGATTCTCCTTTGGATGGGTGAACTGTCTTCAGTATCTTCTGTATTAACCAAGAAATTCAAGGAATTGTGTTCGAGGATAATTGGATTTTTTTCTTATTTCCCATAAACCAATGTATTTGAGAACATACAAGTGTTATCCTTTGGATTCATTCTTCTTATCCACAACGTGTCAGTCATCTTTCGATGCCAATTCTTTTGGTTTTTTTCAATGGTTGTCTTTAGTATTTAAATTTTATTTTATTTTTTGATCTAGCTAGACCATTGACTTGTGGATAATTATTTGATGATTGACCCATTATAATTATATATTCTCCACAAAACTCTGTATAATTTGACCTGATGAAAATCAAAACATTATCAGTGATAAATTTATCTGGGACACCAAATATTGAAAAAATATTTTCTTTGAGGAACTTAATTAGCTCTTCAGAATCAATTTTCTTTAACCCCACTGCTTCTGGCCATTTTATGAAATAATATGTAGAAGTGAGAATATACATATGTCCCTTGCTAGACTTTGAATTAATTGTCCTGGCAACATCAATACCCCATTGGGAGAATGGTTGTTCTACAATTATGGTTTGTAAAGGCATCGCATATATCTTCATTTTTCCTAAAAATTATTGGCATGATACACACTTCCTTATTGTGTCATATGAGTCTATGAAAATCAATGGACAATAGAACCCAACTCTTATTATCTTATGGGTGGTGGAGATAGGTTCAAAGTGTCCACCATATAGGTCCAAAGTGTGCACCATATATTCCTTCATGGAATTCTCTCATTTGTTCTTGGGATTGGCTTTCATCAACGCATATCAGTAGTATACAATAATAATTCATTCTGAACAATATATCAACAATCAACACATATTGATTTTCCTTCATCTTCAATGTTCTTCGCTCCTTAGGATTCATGGTAACAAGAAATTTCCCGAATCTCAAGTAGAATACAATGTCTCCATACCATTCTTAATCAACCAATGGTTCTCCTACCGAAATTGAAATCATTCCATCCACATAATCGTTATTCGCTA
Organism: Picea sitchensis; assembly: GCA_010110895.2. Taxonomy (NCBI): domain Eukaryota; kingdom Viridiplantae; phylum Streptophyta; class Pinopsida; order Pinales; family Pinaceae; genus Picea; species Picea sitchensis. Next base: position 69,233 of record SNQJ01S0038339.1, on the reverse strand, counting down.
TGAGCTTCCATAAACCTTGTCCTTTGACAACCTTTAAATGTTTAATTTCAATATCATACTCTTGTATCTTTGCAAACCAGTTAGCCCATTTCCCTTCTCTAAATTGTTTATTCAGACCCATCTTCACTGGTGATGAGGGAACATAAACAATAACATGGGAGTTCAATATGTACGTTTGAAAGCGTGCCACCACTTTTACAAGGGCCAAGGCTTGCTTTTCTAGTTCTGAATACCTCAATTCATAGTTATGTAGGGTTTTGCTCAAGAAACTTATCAGGAGTTCTTCAACTTTGGTATTGTAATGTACCCCAAAATTAGCTACAATTTGTTTTTTTTATGGAAGGGAAACAACTATGAGTCTTGTTGTCAATTACATTATAAGTCTATCCATTGTTTTCAATCATTCACTACTTGACTTTTTTCAATCATTCATTTCTTGATTGTTTTCAATCGTTCCTTCTTGACTATTTTCAACCATTCATTACTTGACACAAATCCTCATTTAAACTTAAAAACTTTGTTTAAACTATGAACCAAAGATAATAATTTACTACTCTCACTATAATGGCACCCTTTCATAACATTCCTACCTTATTCTTGTGGTACCATGATGATTTTCTCCATAATAGTTTTTGTTAGCACTAGGAGTCACTCCTAGATTGTAGCAGGAGTAAGCTCGATACCCATGAGTTTATATGTCACAGATTGTTTATAAAGGGTGACTGAATGGAAGTAAACTCAGAACAATATCGTTTTAACTCAGAAAACTGGGCTGGAAATACAGAGCTAGGTGACATATTGATCTAAATTAGGCCAGTAAGTTGCATAGTGGTGAGTAGGTGGAGAAAGAAAGAGAGAGGAATGAAAGCCTACTCTAGACATTCGGTCTTCCAATAGCCTTTGGAGGAAAAGTCTTAGATATGAGATCCTCTCAGATATAATAACTTCAATAAACTTAAAATGTTGCAAAAACTGAATAATCAAACCTACATTATACAGTCATAACAACATCCGATTGGATCATCGATGCCCAGCCTTTAAGAGTCAAAATAAAAGAGTAAGGAAGAGGCTAGCTTACATTAAACAAGAAGTCTCAAATATCAGTCTATAAATAGGGAACTAGAGGCCTCACTAAAACTTTACCATTGGGAGATTAGCTCTACCATCGATACTAACAAAAATGGCAAAAATGCCTAGATATACTTAGAACTGGCTCTGCTATCTGAAACGCGATAATGTCATGCATTGAAGGCTTTACATTGATGAGATTCTCTATCAGGCTGTGCATGTAGACATGGGTCAGACTGTCCATGCAGTCTTCTATCAGATGCGATCTCTGTCAGACTACACTGACAGTCTCCCAATGCAATTTGTCCCTCTCTGGTCTTCTATTTAAGGAAGGAGACGATGTATCACCCACCCTCCTTAACTGCATTAACTTATGCATCGGGATTGGAGAGGACCAAGTCAACTCTGCCTCTGAACAACGTGGTGGCCTCTCCATGGTTGACTGCTGCTTTTCTGGAACCTTACAGAGGGACCTGAATGGCAGACATGGATAAGACTCTTGGGGGGGACGATGGTGCCAACGTCATGGAGGTGAGACGAGGGGAGCCTATGTGGTCAGGTGAGACATATGGAAGGTGTCATGGAAGGTGCAGACGGTGGAAGGTGTGTACATTGCATTGGGACTGGTCAGATGTGGAATGGCATGGGCCGATGATGTGGGGGCAGATGAGAGGTTGCGGAAACAGATAGGATGGGACCATCTGCCAGGGAGGACATGAGCGGTGGGACACTTAGCCAGAGATGGTAGGAGGGGGTGATAAGGGGTTATGGCCCAATAGTGAGTGGAGGTAAGTGGGGTTTTGACCCACTTCTTGCCATTTTTTCACCAAAGGGGGTCACTTATTAGGAAAACACCCCCGTACTAATTTATTTCATAACATTAGGCTCCATGCGAGATAGAGACCTCCCTGCAAGGCTCTATGAATCTTTCTGCAGCTTCAGTGCCTTGCTATTGGGCTCCAGATTCACCTATGAACTGAAAACAGAAACAAAATAGAAACGATATTTATAATACATGAGAGCCACATGTGGCTCAAGTCAAATATTTCTTCAGGAAATGCTCGTTCACAAGGCCATTAAAAAATTCAAAAATTGTAAAAGGCCCAATCCATAGGGATTTGAACTTGTTGTGCTTTCCTCTAGCCTACCTAGGTGCATCCCATTTAAGCACTGGATCTCCCAGCTAGAAATATCCTTTTCTTTCCTTTCTGTCAAAGGCTTGCTTGATCTTTTGCTGACGTTCATGAGCTCTATCCATCACCTACTCTCTAGTCTGTTGCATTTCCACCAGTTCATGAATCCTTCTGATCATATCATCAGGTTCTCTCTGATAATCCTAAAAGAATTTTTCTACAGGTAGAGCCAAATGAGAAGGGAAAACAACTTATGTTCCATAAACAAGTTGGAAAGGGGAGATACCTATGGTCTTTTTGTTGTCACTCGATCAGCCCATAGAGAGAACTTTAGCTTTGAATCCCATTCCTTCTTATTATATTCTAACAACCTTTTAATAAGATTGATCAGACTTTCATTAGAGGACTCTGCCAATCCGTTTCCTTGGGGATAATAAGGAGTAGAGTGAATTAATGAAATCCCAAACTACTCACAGAACTTGATCAAAGGCCCAGACTTGAAATATGCATCATTGTTAGTAATGATTATGTCTAGACAACCAAACCTTGCTATGATATCCTCCAGGAAGATAATGATTACCTTGTGTGAAGCACTCCTGGTAGGGATGGCTTCTATCCAGTTGGTGAAATAATATGTTGCAGTTAAGATCCATTTTTGTTGACCACTTGAAGAAGGATGAATATCCCCAATGAAGTCTAGCCCCCATTGCTGAAAGGGTGTTGAAGCTATTACAGGCTTCAGTGGCAAGGATTTGAGTTGTTTCTTTCCTGAATTTTTACATTTGATGAAGACTCTGATATCTCTGCATACATCGGTGAATAAAGTGGGACAGTAGTACCTAGCCCTGAGAATTTTTTAGGCCGTGGTATTCCAAAAATGATGTCCTCCACATAGGCTACTATGAAAATTAAACATAATTCTTTGGGACTCTTGTGGGTTTAGACATCTCAGAAGCACTCTTTGAGGGTCCTTCCAATATAAGAGTTGTTCAATGAGGAAATATATGATTGATTTTATCTTTAAATATCTTGTCTTTCTCTTCCCCATTCCATCAGGAGGCTTTAGTTCTTGCAGAAAATATAATATGTCTCCATACCAGGTGCATTCTACTAGTGGTAATCTATCCTGAGAGATTTTGTTAGACAACTCTGTCTGTTGATTCTTTGAGCGAGCATTGACGAAGTTAACCCCGAAGGATTTATAATTATATTCATCCAAAATCTTGGCTAAACCTTTCCCTTTAACTAGCTTGGTGGGCTTTATTTCCAGCTCAAACTTGAGGATTCTGGCAATTGATCTGAAAATGATAAAGACTTGTATTCTTGAAAATATTTGCAAGTTTTAATTCAAGTGTTCTTATGCAAATGGATCAATTTTGCAAACACAACTTTTATAGAAA
>SNQJ01S0038339.1:6673-18972 GCA_010110895.2 Picea sitchensis | reverse complement strand
ATATATATATATATATATCATGGTAACAATTCAAAACAAATTCACAAAGTGATCTTATAATTGTTTACAACTACAATTCAATCACTTCCATTAATTCAAATATCAATTGGAATGAGCTCATCATTACATACACATGTATTATCATCCCATCTCTTCTTTCTTCTATCCAGAGATATTTTTATTACTCTGTCTTCCCTAATAGAACTTTTTTGTAATTTATCATTATGTATCTACTTTAACCTAAAACTTTCTTGTTGTAATATCTAACGGTTCCTAAAGTGTTTTCAACTTCATGAGTTAGAAATTCTCACATCATTTCAGTTGTTAGCATAATCATTTCTATAATATATACATGCATTCACCCAAATGCATTCAATAATTCCTATAATATCACTTGTAACATTTTTTTAACAACTCCAAAAACTGATCTTGGAATTGTAGCAACAACAATCCCATCACCTTCATCTAGTATTCATATTAAATATGATGCATCTATCCATCATTATGCATTTTCAGCACCACGGGATTTTCATAACGCAACAATTAATTACTAGATAAAATAACAATCAATGTGACAATACCCATGGCCACATCTACATAATCCATCCATGCATTGACTACATAACACCACATAACTATGTCATGCATTCCACCATGATGAGTTGGAAGGTATAGCCAATGACTCAACATGTCATCCACACACTTCCTACTACTTGCCTAAGTATTTGGATATCTTCCTTTTCCACCCAAACACAATGACAAGAATATAATCTTTAAGTGATCTTCAGTGTTGGGAAAGAGGTTGCAGTTCAAACATCAAATATACAGTAGATACCATTGAGCACTCAGATAGTGTTATATCCCTTCCATATCCAACCATATTATGGTCACACACATGACTATCCCTATGGATATTCATTGTTATAGAAGGAGTATGTCTCCTGAATTAACCCGGTTATGATCCGATAACCAATCATAAAATAATATGAACCCAACATTTTATCTAAATGCATTCTAGCATCAACAAGACTTACATTCTCCAGGCCTTTGGATATTACATATCAATTTAAATATTGAAAAATAACCGAGGGAATTTTTACCTCAATCCCCTTCAACATGTATGCATCAACAAAAAATAAAATGCATACCTTCCCGGTTGTTATCAACCTACTTGTTTTTATCTGACCAAATGATATTTGTAGAAGCTCACAGACTTCCTCCTTCATCATTCTGATCATTGTTCCTGCCACCCTCATGGATCTTCACCTATATGGAAGTCATAAGAAACAACAACATCCACATCTTTAAACTTGTTATTTATTTACATATTTTTGTTGTAGTTGGTTCTCATTGGAATCCCTCATATCCTTTTTTCCTTGTGTGCTCCCATTCTGCTCATATGCACTACGGTTTCCTGGTCTGAACACTTTCTAGCCACATTACACTTGGCCATTATTTCCCACTTAATACCATTCCCCAATGGAAGTCCATTTTCATTCAGTGACACTTGTCAAGTGAGAGAGCATTCCAATTTCTCTCCGTTGACATCTTGCTTCCACTACGAACTTTGATATCGGAAGTGAATTCCTTTCACACTTAATGTTTGCAATTGTCTACACCTCTCTACCTTCAAGTCTAGGAAGTCATGTTGTTCCTTTTTATTCCCCTTCGTGACATTTTTAACCTGCTAGCTTCATATCCTATGTGAGGATTATTTCCTTGGTTGTACCTACATTTTATTTATATCATGTATTTGTGGACTAATAGTTTTGTTCCACTATTCTTGAGTTCTTTGTCCGCCTTCATTAATTTCTTTGTAGCTCTTGATTGCCTCATATAACTTTTGTAAGATTTATCATTCCTCCATGACCCTAACATCTGACCCTATTCTTGAATTGATCTTACTGTACCTCTGATCCTAACAAAATATTCAAGCAACCATTCTGTTAGAGTTATACACATCATAAAAAAAATTCGATTAAATTTACTGGTACTTTTTCTTCTTAATTTATGAAGAAAATTATATCAATTATAAAAATTATCCAAAATAGAATGATTTCAGGTCATTCTCCTCTAGATCATATTTTGAATGACTATAATCTTTCCCCCATCAGATATCTGAACTGAAAGTTAAGGCTTCCTAAAAAGAAAGACTCTTTAAGCCCCCTTGACTAATACAAAATTTGAATTATGTTGAGGTGCTTTACTCAAACATGTCCCACGTGTGTAACACGCCAAGGGCGAGCCCCTGCTGAATTGTAATTGTGTTTATAGGCTGGTGAGACAAGTGTTTATAAGATGGAATAATTATGTTTTTATTAGGCCAGAGAGCCCAGATGATAAGGCCAATGAACTTGATTTTGTATATTGAAATACTCACATTATTAATAAAATTACATCACTGCGTGTAGACCCACCACAAAGAAAGTGTTATAGGTGATTAATCTCCACTAGGTACGGAAAGGGAAGGGGATAAGTTTCAAGGAATATGGGCTGAATTAGAGGGCTTACCTCGAAAGGAATAATATTATATTATTATTTCCTAGAGGCTAAGGTTTGAAATAACCTATGTTTTCCTATGTTCCCAGGGAAAGGGAACGCGTTTTAAGTGGAGCTCATGCATCTTCAGAATGACATGTGTCAACCTGGGTACATGTAGTTTTTAGGTGGGAAAGTCAGCTCATTGGGGGTTCCCTCGCCACTCTCGTGATGGTCGCCATTATGGAATTCAACCATAGTCCCCACTGATGCACACAATGAGACAGGGGGAACCTTGACACAGCCAGGCATTTCCTCCATCGGTTATCTCTGCGACTTTTGAAACCTGGACACCCTTCTTATGAAGATAAATGTTTTTCTTGTCAAGCACAGCATGACTATTGATGGGTGTTATATATGCACTAAAAACACACTAAAAACTCTCAATTAAATTGTCAACCCGGGGTAAGTAAACTTAAAGTTGTAACAATATATATGCCAAGGTAGAAGGATTGGAGGTAGTATAGTCTAATTAAGGAAGTGGCTATCTAAGGGATAATCTATTCAAGCAGAGACTATTAATGATCAAACCCTACTAAGAAACTAAAACTATGTACCCTAAGTAACCTTTGAACAAAGGATCGATGGATAGTTCTAATAAATCAAATGAAAACCCTACTTAAAGAAAACTAATTGAATCATAACAATAAGCAAAATCAAGCTATCTACCTAATAAGAAATAGCAACAACAAACTACTTTAACTAGCCTACTTAAATTCAATAAGAAACTATCCCATGAAAGCAACTAAATAAGCAAGAAAGCAATTATTCTATTAAAGCAAGTAAACAAACAAGCAAAACAAATAGCTCACCTATGATAACTTCTACAACAAATAAACTAATTAGGACTACTCAACAAGTAACTAATTAATCTAAGAAACAAGTGAACTCTATTTTTGAATTAAACTTCACAAGTACTTCTAATTTACAAAAGGAAATCTACTGAATTGAAAGAAAGAGGAACTAACAACTAATATTAATCTATGATAAGAAAACTACTCTTTAACCTACCAAAGAAAAAGACTATATATCCTACAAAATCAAGGAAAACTATCTTCTAATCTATGAAAGAAAGAAAATTATCCTCTAATCTATGAAAACTCAAATATAATGTTGATGGTTGTGTGAATGTCTCCGGTGTTTTATAATATCACGATGGAACTTAACAATGAAATATAATTCAAGAGGGATAAACTCGATATTGAATTCAATGGCAAAGTGAAAAGTGTGAATTAGGCAATCCAGTGAGAACTTAGCCATTATGGAAACAACATCAATTATCCTGCATATCCATGTGATTATGTAATCACGCATTAACCATCAACAGTAAAAAGATACTATTCTATGAAATTCAATTGCACTCGATACTATGTAAGCAAACTCATACTACACTAAACTCAATAATTAACTATGAATTGAAATTGCAACTTAGATCTAAGAAATAAATTGCATAAAGTAAAGTAAACTAGTTCTATTTGACAATTCAATTTGCAGAAAGAGAAAATACTCATAAACATAAATTAAACACTATTCTAGCACATGACAAGTAATGAAATGAGTATACTAGCTAACAACTAGATAAGAAAAAACTAAACAGTAATTGGAGAAGAAATCTAACAATGAAAACTATAGCTAACACTATCCATCCATTGAAGCCCTGTCAAAGAAATCATGAATTAAAACTTTGTTTTAAACGTTACTTTAAACTTTGTTTTAGCATAAAGAAAGTCTAATCTACCATCTAATCACACACGGGGTTAGTATATAAGATTGCAACATTGCTTCTACTAACTAAAGAGTCATTGAATATTAACAAGATTCCTCAGAAAAACCTACAAAAACTAAATTAAACCAATTAAATCATAACAACAATTTATATAACAAAGAAACAAAATAACAATTCATGTACAAAAAATGAAATAAAAAGACATCTATGCTACTTAATTCACAAGAAGACTCATAGAATAGTTACCCATACTATTGGTGGGACCCCCAACAATTCGTGGTCACTCTTCAAATGCACACCATGAACTTCAGCAAAGCAATTTCACCATTAAAACTAAAAACGCAGGTTTTACACAATTCTGGCAAAATAACAATAAAAATTCTCTTCTCTCTAACTCTTTATTCCTGAACTTCTTCTTAACTTCTTAACAGTTTTCTAATCACTGAGGTGGTATTTATAAGTTGTACAAGATGAGAGGTCGACCAATGGAGGGTCAGTCCTCTTCTAAAAATAGTAAATTGCATTTAAGATGCCCTAACTATCGAAATGTGAGCCAATAATCGCCCAACATAAGAATCCAAATCGAGTTGTCAAGACTTCAGTAGTTGGAGGCCATGAGCACGAGCAAAAACCATGTCTCTGATTCACCCATCATTGTATGCCAATACCATAACCGCCAAATCGCCCATCATTTTTGTGCAGGACGGAGTTTCGAACAGAGTGCCGGATGGAGTACCAGACTGAGTGTTGGAAGCAAAAACAAGATGCAATTTTTCCCTGTGACACAAAAAACATGAATTAGTTTCCTAGGAACATAAAAACATATTGAATTACACTCAAAATCATCATAAAACATGAGTTATGCATACCTATTGTGAATCATAGTGATTTTACACAAAAGCTCTTCAAAATATGAAAACGCATATACATATTTGGCAAAAAGGATCTAATTAACGTCATAAAATCGATCATATAATGGGCCCAACATTACCCCCACACCTAAGATTTTGCAGGTCCCATTGCAAACAAAAAGAAATTTCTCCTCATGACTAATCTTGCTGAGGAGGATCAACTTTAGAAGATTCTCCTTCTTGATGTGAAGACTTTGCATTATGCTTCTTGTGTTTCTTTAGTTATGCTTTGAGGTTGTGGTTGGATTTGGTCATCTCATCAACCAATTGCTGAAGGGAATTTACCTTTTCTTGGAGGACTACATTATCATGGTGAAGATGTGTATCCATTGTCTTCCTTTCTTCCAACTGTTGCAGCAACTGAAAATTCTCTTTTTGTAGCTTCTCAATGGTTGGGGAAGAATCATTTATCTCGAAGGAAGGCTTAGATCCTTTGAAATATGTGGACAATCTATCATTCTTAGGATTTGGGGTAGGCATTGGTAAAGTAGGAGTAATTGGGGGTTGATAAGGAGAGGTAGGTTTTGATTTTGTCTTTCTTTGAAGATCTAATTCATCTAGAGATACTTCCCTAAGTCTCCTATGAGGGCTCTCAAGATCGGAGGATACTTGTATAGGGTTCGAAGTAGGCAGGGGGTTTGCATAAGGTTTTTCTCTTGTGCTCCAGGTACTCTTTCGAAAGTGTCATCTATTAAATCGATTAACACCTCTCCTATTTGTGGGAAGTGTAGGAAAGTCTTGTTGGATCACTTATTATAGCTTTTTCAATGTAGGATCAAGAGATATTGAAGGCATTGGGGGGTTAACAATAGGCTTTCTTTGATCTTTAATCTTGATCTTTTTACCCGATGAGGATGTAGGGGTTTCAACAAGCTTCTTAGATTTTTATTCCAGTAAAGAGATGGCTGGTGCAGGAGGGTTTGGAGTCCTTGGAGAGTGGGGTTTGTATGGAGAGATAGTCCTTAGATCCACTGTTTGTTTGCTAGTCTTGATTGTCAAGTGAGGGTTTGCAAATTGATAAATGAATGCATCCCAAGTTTTCCCCTGTTGGAGCCGCCTTTGTTTTTCAGCCTTTTTTAAATTTTATATCTTAATGCTTGAAATCGAAAGCTGGTTTTGGTATTTTCCTTTATTTTCCCCAAAATATTAGAAGTCTCATCACACAAACAGTGACGGTTATCATACTCCTAAGGAAATATTTATTTCTTTTTATCGTATAAACGAGTCTCTCCTTTTTTACATCGAGATGTCGCATGTCGGAAGTTATAGATCACATGGTTTACAATTGTCGAGGGGTGAAACGGAAAAATAGTTTTAAAAAAAGTTTACCCAGATTAGTACCGAGAGTAAAGATACTCTAAACCATGGTTAAGCATCATCGAGATTTCGTGTCTCGGCATTTGCTAGCTCCAAAAGTCTTACCGTCATAACTCGACAGCCGAAATGACAAGATTCTTGTTTTAGTAACCCAGGTTAATGTTAAAGGTAAAAATCCTAACTGCGGTTAAGCTCTGTCAGGAATTCCCAACTCGGCATGTTTTCCCTCAAAAGATATACCTTCGAAGCCCCGAGTCGCGAAGTCATGATGTAAATAGAAACGAAATTAATTAAACATTTAATCTGGTTTTATCTTCCATTTTAATTAGATTATATCATCGCGATCTCGCGATTTCGCAACTCGGCATATGAGCCTCCCGGAAGATATACCTTTGAAGCCCCGAGTCACGATATAAATAAAAACATAATTAATTAAACGCTTAATCTTGGTTACGTTTTTTTATTGACCACATCTAATTATCACAATCTCGGGTTTTAGAGGTTTAAAGGGTTAAAGTGAAAGCTCCCGATGAGGCAAATGCCGAAAGATTAATTAACATTTAAAAAGGATTGATTAATTAAGCTAAGCCAACATTGCCAGTGTTTTAATACAAAAACTAATATGCACAGTCTACGAGGAAATTTTAAACTTTCCTTATGCCAACTTGCATTATGAACTGTCAAAATCTAGGACATTAATTGGAAATGAGGCGAATCGACAAGTAAGAATTTGGTTTTTATTGCTAAATTTATATTTAAGAATGATTTGACCATTCTGTTCCTAAGGACGACCTAGTTTTAAATGGTCGAAGGCATGGATCTTTTATTTGTTGTCACAAATTTCATTTCTATTCTATGCGGAGAAAACCTTTATCGAGCAAACTAATTTTTGTATGTATACATATTGTTATCGCAGGAGAGCTAAAGTAAAATCCCCCGCCATGGCCCCGCGAAAAGAATCTAAAGCCACTGTTGAGGTTTCAGGACAAGGTTCAGACAACGTTTCTGATACTTCACCTCGAAGTGTCGACTCTATCAAGACCTGATCGTATATTTCTGAGGTTCTACAGTCCAAATTGGTATATGTTTCAGATGATTTCAGTGAAAATGAAAAAGATGACCTGATCACCAAATATAAGATTGTCGTCCAGGCTCAAATGCATAAAGTAGCAGCTAGGCCACGTCTGCTCCCTTACTATGATATGGTCTGGTGGGCATTAGACCATGTAGATATACCAACCAGAACCATCGTTAACAAGCAGAGAGTCATTATTGGGACTTTCAGACCCGAACAGTTGCAGGCTATGTACAAGTTTCCCACCATGTCAGACTTAGTATACAATGTCGAATTCCTATAAAATTTTAAACTGAAGGAATGTGTGAAATATGACAAGAGTATGTACAGTTTAATCAAAGATTGGGTTTCACACCCTGTGAAGTTCAGGGCAAACAATAATGGTATATATTCAATATCTTCTCAAGAACCACAGTTTAAATATGTAGCTATGATGACCTGCAGATTATATGGGAGAGAGGACACCACACATCTTTTCCTTCAGTGGGTGCTTCTAATTCATTCAGTGTCTGAAGGTTGTTCCTTCGAATGGGCTAAACTACTGTCTGATAGTTTGACCAGTCGAGTTATAGAGTATCGAGAGCAAAAGGAGAGCGGAAAGATCGCTTCATTCTTTATGTCTGCGTATATAATGGACGTCATGTGTTTTCTGATGCCTTTTCCCTTAATGAGTTGGAGATGGACTCCATCGGAAGCTGAGCCCATCCACATCTTCCATTCAAAGATGTGGGAAGACAAAGCTTCAGATTTTGAATATGAAATCTTTAACTGGGTAATGGTATCGTTGCACGTCACTATCTTCGGCCACCCGCCACCCAAGATCTCAAGCAATATCATGGTAAATTTGAGCAGTATAGCTGATTGGTACGTGGAAGAAAAATTTTCATATCTCAGGGTTTTCAGCGCTTCTGTTCCTCCGAATGCCTTACCACTATTCATACCAGATAGGCTGGCTTGTCATGAGATTTCTAGGCAAACCGTAATCGGCGGCGTAGGAAAGGAACTTAAGGGATATTCTAAGAAGGTATGGCCACCTTTTCCTATTCATTTAAATTCCTATTCTTTGTTAGATTTCGGGCATGCTAAAGTGGAGGCAGCATCCCTAGAAGACCTGAAATTGGTTCATGTCGAATTCAAGAAGCACGATCCACATAGGATCGTAAGTAATCACTTATCCAATTGCAGGCTTAAAAGGTTTGAGCATGAAAATTCACCCTCGGATGACATTTTCCGAGGCACGAGATCTTATGCCGATGTTTTGGCTCAGATACAAGCCCTGACACCTGAAGAAAGGGCCGATGTTTTAAAATTCCAAGAGCATCGATGGAGTTGTCTTCCCCTAGTATTGTGGGGTGAGAATTCAATAACAGCAGAGGTGAAGCAAAAAGAAGCCGAAGGCTCAAAATATTCAACACCCAGACAAGAAGAACACCAGGACAGGGAAGAGCAAACTAGGAGCCTGAAACCAGAAATGAAAACTCTCGATCCTCTGATAAAGCAAACTCCAGTTACCACTCTAGGCCAATCAGGGAAGCAAATCAGAGATCCCATTGCCTCCATTACTCCCTTACAGTCAACTCAAGGGAACATAGATGCAGGGTGGATTTTCAATGAAGAATTGAGACCTATAAGGATGGAAAAGCTCACTCCAAATGAGTTCATTTTTGATAAAAAGAGAAAAGTTGTGGTAAAAAGATAATTCTATCAAGAAGGAGGATCAACGAACAAGAAATTTAAGGTCTTGACCGATGGGAAAGATATGAAGAAAGATAATTTTGTGACATAAATAGCTGGGACATTAGGGGCGCTTGCTATGGCAAATAAATTTTCAGTCGGGGTTTTGAAAAATCAGCTGAAGTGAAAAAATCACCTCATCAAAACTTTAGAAGCTAATCTAGCCACAACAGAGGAAGCTGCCAAGGACCAGGCGAACACAAGAATAGAACAAGAAAGAATGGCCGACAAAAAGGAAATCGAGCTGCTCAAAGCTAAGATTGAACAAGCAGAGCTGGTAGCTCAGAGTATTCAAATACAGGTAGGCCAACAAAGAGACTTGATTGAGTAGCTACAGGTTAGATTAGAGTTTGTTTAAATCCAAGTTATAAATATTGGGATATTCTAGTCCTAGGCTATGGAGATTCGGAGCAGAGTTTCTGTAGCCCAGCAAAGTTTACTTGCCAAGGTAAAGATGATTCGAGACATCTGCCTGCTTTTTGATCAAGTATTGGAAAACATATCTGTTAGAGAGAGAGAAGCTAGAGCAGCTCGGGTCGAATTTCAAGAGGTTGTAATAGCTACAACAAATAGGGAATCAACAAATAATTTCAAATTTTCCATTTCGAAACAAACCCGAGGTAATATTTTGTTGAAAGAATGGGAACGCAGCATATCAGAAGGCAAATTGCAAGCCAAGAGGATAAGGAAATCCTGGGAAGAGGCCTTCGGTTCTATAGATGGAGATCTATTAGGCATTGACAGTGAGAGCAATGTTGAGACACTGAAGCAAATGAATATAGTGAAATTCTCGCTTGATATAAATGAGAAAGAAGAAAGATATTCGACTGAAATATCACAAGTAACTCTGGAAGACATAGTTCAAATAGATAAGTGGATTATTAAACCAAGTGTGCGATTGTGCACTATTGACACCCTAGACCGACAGATGGAAGAAAGGTTACCACAATTAGTCAGAGATTGTTATATTTTTTAGGCCAATTTTCAAGCGGAACCTTCTAGGTTGATATCTCGGTTGGTGGAAAAATGTGTCACTTGTACCGAGCATGCAAAGGGGCAAGCTTATGGTGCCAAATAAAGACAGAGATAAAGAAATGAAATGATTGATCTCCTTCTTGTTGTAACTGAAAATCCTGGAACGATTGAGATTCCATCATATGTAAATCTGTATAAATATACAATAGAAGGAAGGAACAAAGGCTGGACCTTTTTGGGTCGATTGTAATAGAGATTTTTCTCCCTCGAGAGCTAATACAAAGCAAATCCGAAGATTCTCGATTCTGTCACGACTGTGTTATGAGTTTGTTTCCTTGTATTTCATATTTTATTTCATTTCATATATATATCTAATGAATGCTTCGCTATAACTTAGTACAACCTCTACTATAGTGAATAAATTTTAGTTTTCTATATTGTTTACCATTTTTCCTTTGTATCGGCTATCAACAGGTATAAGACCAGGGAGCATTTTAGATTTCTATATATATTTTATGCTTCATCAGGTTATTTCTTTACCTTTTTCTTCTTCTTTTTATAAGTGAGATTCTCCCTTGATAGGATCCTTACGTGATAGACAGCTTAATGTTTTCTCACACCTCATACATATTTGTCAAAATATAACTCAGTTATGGGAAAGGGCCTTTGGTTTACACCCTATTTTCACTACTGGAGCTATAAAAAATCCTTTATACGACCGAAATAGAGACAACATCTAAAAAAGTATTGAGACTTTATTATCATTTTGTGCCTCCATGACTGTCCCTGTGATAAGATAGCCTAATATTCAACCCGGACTATCAGATCAAACACATATCGCCTTAAATATTTTTGATACTATTATTAAAATAGCCACTACCTGGGTGGAACTGGAATGTTCGTGGGCAACGATTGAAAGAGACATAAACATCTAGGAATAGTTGGAAGCTAGACAAAAACCTAGAAGTCGGCCCTAGCTTCCCTTACCGAAGGTTGACATTTCTTCCTTCTCTACCCCTTACTCACTTTCGGATGCCTAGACATTGTACTTCTAAGCCTTTAGTACAGACTCTGGAACAACATCTTTTTGGCGCCATTGCCGCGGAACGAAGTTACGAAATCTTTTTCCCTGGGAAAAAGACATTTTTCATTGAAAGCGCCATCCTTTGATAGTGAACAAAGACTGCACACCTTTTAAAGGCTTTCCAATATTTCACTTGGAGACTCCACGATTAATAAGCTAGCATCCAAATGAAGGAATACTAGGAAAAACCCGGATGGTAAACAGACCACACCCGTTACCGATCCTGAGAAGATTTTAAAGGCGTGAGGCTCTCTTAAGCTCACCCCTGCAGTCTATCATCTTAAATACCCACAACTAAAGACCAAGAGATCTTCTAAACCCTCAACTTCATGTAGACCTCTTTTTGACACTAAGGATCTAACATCAAACTGCTCTGAAGTTAGAAGTGAAACCTATCCGATAACCTCTGTAGTACACAAAGGAAAAAGTCCTGTAGAAAATTCATCTGTTGTCAATATATCATCGACCCTTCAGTTAAATTTCACGACCTCACCTAGTATCGAAGAGTATTTCACACATCCAGTTTCCACACCCGTTGGTTCCCCTAACTACATATCTTGCAATTCCAAAGAGCCAAGCCCTCGCATCCCTTACTATTCATCCTCATATTTTTCACCCTGCGAAGAAAGTAAAGATTCACTTTTAATTTTCCAAAATCCCCTTTACAACTTTCCACTAATATCAATGGAAGCCACCGGAGGAGGTGGTGGGGGTCATCCTAGAGAAGGAGGTGGGGGTGCTCCTATGGGAGGAGCTGGAGGTCAAGGGCCTACCCCCCCTCCCAGAGTGTTCGCTAAAGTGGCAGCAAGATACGCTCCTTTGGTATTGCCCATTCCTTTGCATGACCTTCCCAAAAATTATATAAAAAAATTGCCAAAATTCACTAGGGAAGGAGATATGACCATAGACGAACACATAAATTTCTTTGATCAATTTGTA
>SNQJ01S0038338.1:70937-81663 GCA_010110895.2 Picea sitchensis | reverse complement strand
GGTTTTGTTTGCTTGGTTTTGATTCCTAGATTCTATTAGCGTATGTTGTTTCTTTTCGGTAGTTGGCCATAGATTTTTTTTGTTGATTTTTTTTGCCAACATCGACCCTTCACGCCGTTCGCGTAGGGTACAGGGACTTCCTCCAGAAAATATGGAAGATACTACCCCTTTACCCCCTCATTCTATGGAGGGATCTCCTCAACAGATCGAGGTTCATGACATTATAGCCTCCCGAGAGGAAGTTCCCACCTCTTTAGAGAATTTTCGAATTGTTTCAGAGTCTCTGGAGGCTTTCCGCATTCCTAAGGGATATGAGAGGCGTTTTCTCCAACTGAATTCAGTTGATGAGCTTGTCCTTGTTAATCCTTCTGACATTCCGACTGGGTCTCATTCAAACCCTCTAGTCAAAGACCCCTTTTGGATTGCGAACATTGTTCGAAGCCCACCACGCACGGTGCGGGATATTTACGGAACAGGAATAGGTGTCGATATGTCTGTTACTTACACCATACCCTTATATCATTTTACCGGTATTATCGTTTTTTCAACTGCACCGTCCGTTGATCTGAACATGTCATCCGTTGGCCCAAGTTCCAATTTTTCTCTCCAGACGACCCATTCTACAATGGTCCCTCACGTTCCGACTATTCCCGTCGGTAATGTGGTGGTTACCCAAGCTACAATTGGCACACCACTAACACCTAGACCTTCATCATCACTTCCTTTTGGGTACAGAGCACTGAATTCTTACGTTGTCACCACTACCCAAGTTATGCCTAGAAGTTCTATACCTATACAACAACCCGTAGGGACCGGTCTTGGTGGCTTTAATCCATTAAGCAGCACAGATCAGTCATTTACGTCTGGTTCCCAAATTCCAGGAACTCCACTTCATGCTGGGGGGCAACCCCCTCTTGGAGGACAACCTCCATTTGGGGGCCAACCTCCTTTCGGAGGGAAACCTCCTTTTGGGGGGCATCCTCCCACCGAAGGACAACCTCCATTTGGAGGGCAACCTCATGTTGGGGGGAAGCCTCAAACCGGAGCCCACCATCAACCGTGTGGACAAAATGTGTCTACAACGCCCAATCCGTGGAATATTCCTTTTCCAGGAAACCCACAGTTCTCGAAAGGACACAATTCTCAAGCTCCACAACAACTTCTCCCTCCTCAAGGGACTCATCTATATCCTCCTTATGGAAAAAATGTTTACCCCCCTTATAGGCAAACGAAAAATCTAGCTTATAATCCTCAAAACCCATCCAGTTATCCTCTGCTCACACATGTTTCTCGAACCCCCTCAAATCATGTGTACCCTGGTCAACATCAACCTTATGCAGGAGGACCCACTGGTTACAATTATCCACCTAACCCAGTATATGGTCCTACTGGTGTTCCTATACCACACTATTATCACCTGCAGGTTAACCGACAGTTACCTTTCCTTGTGAATCTGGATCCCCCAGACTTGTCTCGGTTAACGAATAATGCTATTTTTCATTCTCCGATTTGGCTAGCTATTCCAGCTAAACTTCCTTATGATATTCCAAAATTCGACAAAAAGTCTGGAGAAGACCCAAACAACCATGTGATGACTTTCCATTTGTGGTGTTCATCGAACTCCCTCATGGATGATTCTATATGTATGCGTCTTTTCCAACGAACACTTACGGGTTCTACAGCAAAGTGGTATATTGAACTACCACATGCTTCTTTTCAAGATTTAAACTTCCTTTCCATGTCTTTCCTCACACACTTCCAACTACCCATTCGATACAAGACGGGTACCGAACTATTGACCTCCCTTCGTTAGACGAACTCCGTGCATATCTCTGATCATATTCATGAATGGAGACGACGAAGAAGGTTAATCAAAGCGATCATTCCTGACCAATTATTAGTGGAATGGTTCACTAAATCACTGTTACCCCCAATTGCTCGTGATGTTGCCATGGGTGGTGTAGTCATCGAGAAAGAAGCTATTGCTCGAGATCAGTACTTAGATTTGGTTTATTTACAATCTGGTACTCTGTACGAATTGATACCAAATGCTACTCGTGCCACTACTGATCCATCCAAACCATCGTCTACCTCGCAAGCGGATGGAGTTATTGGCTCCATCAAAACCCAATCTACTTCCCAGTCGACTGGAACAACCCAGCGGTCCGCTTCGACGTCTGCTCCCAGTTCGACCACACCCTCTTCTACCTCCCCTCAAACTTAGGTCTCTGAGGTGAATATAGTCCAATCGGCCCCTTCACAACAATCCGGAGGCAAGAAGAAGACGAAAAATAAACCGAAGAAAAACAATAACAAAGAACAACCAAAAAATCAAACTCAAACCCCTGCTGCCGAAAAACAACCACAACGGAAACCGAAATTCCCATGTCTCATTTGTGGTGATGATCACTACACCCGAGATTGTCCACATCGTGATGAAGTGGCCAAGATTTTTAAAGGAAATTCACAACCCGTTGTGCTTACTCATCCTTTTCCATAGCAACAATCCTTGGTTGCTCAAACCCCCATTCCAGGAGGCAGTTCCAGCCAATCCCATGATGAGGCCTCGACAAGTGCCCATATTTACATTTTTAATGGCATTAATCTGACCACTCGCACTATGACATACAACACACCGGTTAAACCTAATAAGCCGAAGACCACTAACGGTTCTTTACTGGACCCATCACCATCTTTCGTTAGTCCTCCATCTGCTAGCCCTCCGTCTAGGTCACTCCAGATCGAGAAACATTCATTTGACTCCATGTTACGCCCTCCTAAGAGCACTATTTGGAAATCTACCTTCAATCCTAGTTCACGGGCTGCCCAAAACTACAACATCGTTGAAGATTTGGCTCAAGTACCGTGTGCTATGTCTGCTTTGGAAGTTCTACAACACTGTCCCAGTCAATGTAGAACGCGCTTGGCTGCCATCGGTGCTTTTGATCCTGAGTCATCTAATAACCTCATGTTTAATATGGATGATCATCAGCCTCGACTCTCCCACCAACTAGATTTTCAAATCGATGTTGTTGTTCACAATCAACAAATCCACCGAACTATCTTGGATGAGGGAGCCTCTACTTGTGTCATTTCTTTGGCTTGTTGGAAAGGCTTGAAATCACCTACCCTTAACAAATTCCCTACGATGTTACGCACTTTCGATGGACGAGGTTTTCATCCTCATGGACTTTTACAATCCTTAGTCACTCAGTTGGGCAGCAAAACCGTTATTGTTGATGTCGAGGTGGTCGATGCCCCCCTCGATTACAACCTATTACTTGGAAGAAGTTGGTTCTACGCTATGATTGTCATCGCCTTGTCGGTGTTTTGATGTGTACAATTCCCTCATCAAGGCAAAATTGTCACTATCGGCCAACTAGATTTCTGTACACCCGATACTTGTGCTCTTGCTACCAACAACATCCCTTTTTTGGGAGACCACAAGATTACGTATGAAAGCGTTGGTGTTGGCTTGTTGAAATATTCTAGTTTTATGGGTACCTTCCCTACACCACTTCCACCCACCACACATCATATTGCTACCGTCAATATGATTTCGACTATGGCTTATCAATCTTTGGAATCATCTGACCCTTGGATTGTACCTAGTCCTATGGAATTCGATGTACTAAGTGACACCATGCCACTTAGCCCAGTCGAGGCCGCATACATTGCTATTCAATCTGCCTCTCACTCCCCGGACAATCCACATCTATTGGCACTCGATGCCTACTCGATGTCGTCATGGTTGGATTCCCTATCATCTGCAATCGATTACATTTCCCAAATTTTTCCTTCTGACTAATATATAATGGAAATGCTTAGTATCAACAACGTACCTTGGGATTATAACCATCATCGATCTTCTTTTCTTCCGCCTCTAGAAGAAATTCACAAAGACATACACTCTGTCTTCCCTGCTGATATTACCAATTCTCTGCAATCTCCCATCCTCACACAAGATACTCTTTCTGAGGGGAATCTAGGTAATATTTCTACTACGATCGTTATTGATATTTCAATCAAGAAAGGCATTGTGGAAAACGTTAACCTTGGTGCTAATTGCACACCCGAAGAGGTGGTATCTTACACTGCTCAGTTTAAAGAATTTCACGATGTCTTCGCTTGGAGCTACGAAGAAATGCCAAGGATCGACCCCTCGATCATCATGCATGAAATCAAGACTTACCCAGGTGCGAAGCCTATTCGACAGAAACTCTGCCCGGTTCATCCCAAGAAAATCGTAGCTATAAAGGAAAAAGTTGAGAAACTTTTGAAATCTGGCTTTATCTATCCTGTCCCCTTGACAGAATGGGTCTCCAACCTTGTTCTGGTTGCCAAAAAATAGTAGACCATTCACGTCTGCGTTGACTATCGGGATCTCAATGAGGCTTTTCCAAAGGACAACTACCCTATGCCCTTCATTGACTAGATCATTGATAATTGCGCTGGGAGCGTAATTTTCTCTTTCATGGATGGTTTCTCTGGATATAACCAGATTGAAATTTTACCTACTGATCAACATAAGACAGCCTTTATCTGTCCATGGGGAACTTTCGCCTATCAGAAGCTACCATTTGGTCTCAAAAATGATGGTGCTACTTTCCAGCGGGCTATGTCGTATGCTTTCCACAATATCAAGCATATTGCAGAACCTTACCTCGACGACTTACCTGCCCACTCATCCAATCGATCAGATCATGTTGATCACCTACAGGCTATTTTTCTTCGATGTCGGTTTTACTGTATCCGTTTGAACCCACATAAGTGTATTTTTGTTGTCGAATCCGGTTGACTCCTCGGTTTCGTTGTCTCTAAGGATGAGATTCGGGTGGATCCCTTAAAGATTAAGGCTATTCTAGCCTTACCTCCGCCTACTAGTTTGACCCAACTCCAAAGTTTGCAAGGGAAAGCAAACTTCCTTCATCGTTTCATTTGTAACTATGTTGAGATAACTAAAGGATTCATGCGATTGTTGCAGAAAAAACGCTCCTTTCATCTGGGATGACATTGCTCAATGATCATTTGATGCTCTCAATCATACCTTGACCCACACACCTTTGTTGCATCCTCCAGATTATACAAAGGACTACATCCTTTACTTAGCTGCCTCCACTTCCACTATTGCGATGGTGTTAGTTCAGAAGGACCTCAACGGTGAGGAACATGTGATCTATTACCTGAGCAAGAGTCTATCTAGACCCGAACTCTGATATTCACATGTAGAGAAACTGGCTCTGGCAGCCGTCACCGTTGTCCAGCGATTTTTCCATTACATCATGCTACACACCACCACTATTATCGCGGACTCGAACCCCATGTATCATGTCTTGACACGTCAAATTCTCAGGGGCAAATACTCCAAATGGATCATCATCCTTCAGGAATTCGATCTTGAATTTGCGAATTCCAAAACCAAAAAGTCCCTGGTGTTTGCAGAGCTTATCTGTGACCTTCCCCGTGCTAATGAAGATATTGAGCCCAGAGATTCTCTCCCTGACAAAACACTTTTCCTCATCAGCACATCTGATCCTTGGTATGGAGATATCCTCCTTTATCTCCAAACGCAATTCTTTCAGCCTAACATTTCCCGTAAAGAGCGTCGACGTCTTCGCCACCATTCTCGTCATTACCTTATCGTCGACGACACCTTGTATCGTCGTGGTATTGATACTATCCTTCAATGATGTTTGATTCATGAAGAGGCTGAATGTGTTCTGAATGACTGTCACCTTGGAGCCTGTGGCGGTCACCTTTCTGGGATGGCTACAGCCCAGAAAATTTTACGTGCCGGCTAGTTTTGGCCCTCGATTTTCAAAGATTTTATTGCGATAGTCAAAAAATGCCCACCCTGCTACGCTGCACCCCATTATCACCATCAGCCCCTTTTCCAAGTGGGGTATCGATTTCATGCAGTGTAAGCCTATCTTAGCTGGGGGGCACGGTTATATAATCGTCATCATCGATTACTTTACAAAATGGGTTGAAGCTATGCCTACCTTTCTGAATCATGGTTGTACCGCAGCTCTTTTTGTTTTTAACCACATCATAACTCATTTTGGTGTACCACGCGCCATTGTCACTTATCACGGTTCACACTTTAAGAACCAGATGATGAGTGAATTGCATGCCAAGTTGTGTTTTCTCCATGAAAACTCATCCCCATACTATCCTCAGGCCAACGGACAAGTTGAAGCCATCAACAAGGTCCTTAAAACCATGATTCAATGTATGGTAGGGGCAAATAAGACATACTGGCATCTACAACTTTTCTCCTCTCTCTGGGATTTCTGTACTTTCGTGAAAACTGCAATTGGGTTCACTCCTTTCTAGTTAGTGTATGGCATCAAAGTTGTTTTACCAATCGAGTGTGAGATTCCATCTCCGAAACTTAAAGTAGAACTCCTACCCCATACTTATGCCGAAGAAGAACGTTTCTTATATCTGACCAAACTGGACGAAACACGTCGTGATGTCGCTCTCGTTAACGAGGCACATCAGAAACATATAAAAAATCAATAGGACAAATCCGTCCATCCTCGAACTTTTGTAGAAGGAGACTTAGTCCTCGTCTATGACCAGGCCCATGATAAACTAGGGACAGGTAATTTAGAACCTCTGTGGCATGGCCCTTACATTGTGAAATGTGTTTTGCACAGAGGCACCTACAAGTTAGTCGATTATGATGGAATCTCCTTGGGAGAGCCCTGGAACGGGCTTTACCTTAAAAAGTACTATGCCTAGATCACCTATCATGTGTACTTTGTACATTATTGTATTTTGGTTTGGTGTGTCTGTTTCTTTTTCGTGCTCGAGTTTTTACCTTTGCCACTCATAATTGTGTCTTTTGTTTTCATGCGCAGATGACGTCTTCCTTTCCTATCTTTGTCGGGTTTGTGGATGGCGCTAGTCAACACACCCAGAACGTTGTTTCTGCAACATGGGTCATTTACCAATCTGACGAGTTGGTGAGTTCAGGAGGTATTTGCTTAGGACCAGCGACTAACAACATGATAGAATATCATGTTGTCATAGGACTTTTGACCCAAGCCTCCTCCCTAGGTATCTCTCGTATGATTGTTAACCTAGACTCGCAACTCATGGTCTTCCAACTTAATCGTGTCTACACTATTCGTAATCCTATCCTGCTACGTCTCCACCTACGGGTTCGTCATCTTGAACGAATATTTGATTACATCGAATACAAACATATTTCAAGAGAACTCAACAACGTTTTGGATTCATTAGCCAATTACATCATGGATCGGTGTCTCACCCATAGATAAGGTTTCATGAAGGAAAACAAATTGTACACCACATGTAAATTAAAACACATTACATTAAAGACATCATCATTTACAAATCTCCTGGCACTGTAAAAACTCGGAACTGTATATATATATATATATATATATATATATATATATATAGCATGACTGAAAATGTTTTGATTACATCAAAAAAGTATTTGGAAGAGAAAAATTTTGGGTCTTCACACCCATACAACATCGTCTGACAAGTCATACAAAACATACAATCACTAGAGAGACTCTAATCTCTCTGCACTACATTATGCTAAGAGTAACACATCATTGTGCGAACTACTCGTCTCAGTAGAGAGTTAACATTCTCGGGCACCCCCACGGTGTGTCTCTGTAGATGTAAGGGCACTTCTCCCCTCCGTAGAGGAGGGATACCCATTGTAAGGCCCTGAAGGTTTCTTTCAACCTCCCGGAGACCTATCACTGGTTCCCCTGGATCTACTGCAACCTGAGCGTCCCTGCGATGTCTCGGTACTGGTATCTCAGCCGGACGCATTTCTCCCTTGTCTGCATGTTGAAAACTATACATCCATTAGAAACTCTTCTACGTACTCAAAAAAATATATATATATACATACGTTAAAAAACATAAAAACACTTGACAAGGTATTGTTTGGTCTCTCACCTGACACATCCCAACCTTCTCTTACTGGTAGAATGAGATCCATACTCCCATGAAATTCCACCTCGGAATATGGAAAGTCTTCTATCCAAAGATATTGGTGTCTCAATCAAGCAAAGAAGTCACCAGTGAAGCGAAATTCTGACTCTGCCACTAGTCTCAGAGACAGACTAATTCATCGTTCCAACCGTGGTTCTCCCACTGGTCGTAACGCCAATGCAATCTGAGGTTGCATCTGAGGGATGCACTCTAAGAAGAATGAGACCAAGAAATAACCATATCCAAAGTGCTTCTGCCCCATTCTACATCTCGAAATATGTTCCTTCACGTTGCGAAGAATCCCTGCACTCCAGTTAAACAATGTTGGCTCTAAACACTGTACACCATAAGCTACCTGTGATCTTGACGCTAGATGCGCACTAGTACTTCCTGTCACACTCGTCATGGCGAACACAATAGACCGAAGGGGTAATTCTCTTATATCCTTGATTGGGATTCTACCTCCCACCAGTCTTGCTCCTGGGACACAATGACGTGCCAGGTACACATCCACAGGTTCAGGGAGCACCCTCTGTCCGGAAAAAGCTATAGGAGCCCCTCTTTTTGAGAGGCCAGTCAAGAAGTATACATCTTCCAACTCGATGGTTAGAAGCTGCATTCTGATTTGAAACCCTTGCTCTGCGACATCCCACAAACTGATTATGTGCTCAAGCAGAAGGATCTCTTTCTTCATCTTTTGTAGTTTGAAGAATTTGAGAAGGCCACAATCTCTCAACGCAGCCCGCGTGAGAGGACTTCGTAAAGTAGCCAAATCATTGAGCTCATGCTCCCGTTCCTTCCATTCAATCATGGTTGTTGCCGAAATCACCTGCAAACAAAAAAAAAAGAACAAAAACTTCATTATTCACACTTTCGGCAATTTTTTAAGTAATTAAAAAAAAAAACTTGAAATTCATTGTCTATGTTGTTCAAAAAGAACCGCATCCCCTTTTTATTACTCAATATTACTACGCAGCCCCATAGCCTACAATAAAATGTTTCAAATTAAAATAACTTTCGTCCACAGTTCAATGGTTGTGTGGGCGTTTTTGGGTTTCTTATTGTGTTCTTTAGCAAAAACGACCAATCCACTCAAGCATCAAGGTGTTGGCATCCATGCTACAACCTCCTGAAGGTGTTTTTGTAAATAGGTGGTCTTTTTCCATCGTTTTGAACAAGGGCCGATTTGATCTTCTTTTGGACAACCTAGGGCTTTGGTTTTTTATTCAAGTATTGTTGTGAAAACAAATTTTGAACTTTGTAATTGAAAGAGGAGGAAATGAAGATTTACCTGGTCCAAATGGCGAGAGAAATGATCAACTGTAGCTTCGGTGCCAAGCAAAACAAGATCCACCTCCAAAATGAGAATCTCCACTGCTACAAATCCTTATGCAAATGAAATGGTAATTGAAATTTTTTTCTTGTATTACTATTTACAAATTTCCATTTTTTATAAGGTATAGTTACTTTTAGGTTTCTTTAAAAATATGATGGCCTCACTAAACCTCTGGATTGCAGTTTTGACATTACAAATTTCAGAGCAGTTTTGATCATTTTTTACCTTGTCATATCCATGAGCATAGTCTTAGTTCGTTCTCAAACTCGAGAATATAAGAACGCGCCGGATAAACTTTTATCTCTTTTTCGGACCCGTATGGATACACGAAAAAGCAACCCCCTGGAGTCGTCTTTAAACTCTTTTCAGACTCTCTAAACATGAAAAGATCGTCGAGTGATCTTTCTTCCTTTCACACTTGTTAAAAGGTTCGAAAGGGAATCTTTCGAGTGGTAGTTTATCTCTTTTTCAGCCTCGTGAGACTAACTTTATGAAAAAGGAACTGAGAGAGTTCTCTTTTAAGTGTTTTTCCAGACTCTGTAATCATGAAAAACCTTTGAGTTTTCTTTCTTTGGACTCGCTAAACAAACATCGACAGGCCCATACGGGATCAAACCCTTACTTCTTCCAGTTCGTTAAACAAAGGAAGAGGAACTTACTGAAGGTGAGTTATATCGAGCATGTGTTACCCTCCTCGAGCTCGTTAAATCAAAAAGAGTTACTCATCTATCTGGATGGGGGAAAAATTTGAAAGAAGCAAGCCAAGCAATTTTTGAGAACATCACCAAGTAACTCTTATGGTCGCCCTTGGACACGGCACATTGTCTTTGCACGCATTTCAATCCACTGAACCTCTGCATTGAGCCAACCCTTGGAGTTTCCTACATTCCTTTGGGTCACCTGACGTAAGTCACAACATCCACTGCATCATCAATTTTTGGTCCATGTCATGTCTCTGTTATCATGCCTCAGTGTTAAAGGGAAGTATCTGCCTCAAGAGTCACCCATCACAAATATCTTGTCTCAATACCTGTGTCAGTCCATGTTCATTTGATCTACCAATTACATCTCTGTGTCTATTTCGTGTCGTTGATGGGGGATACATCAAGGCCCTCCTTCAACGAGTCTATTCCTGTCAACTTCAACACATTATCCAGGAACTAGACTTAGAAACCAATTAGTACTTTGGGACCTGCATGCCTCAATGGCAGGCCTCCTCACGTTCGACAGTGGGTTTACATCATTGACCTCTGATCGGATGATTCCACAGATGTTCAACTTCATCTCATCCATTCACATTCGTTGGAATGTACTAGAGTACCTTGGGAATCATTGACATTAATGGTGATCTCCCTCGCGCTTGTTAATGGTTTACATCATTGACCGGTAATCAAGTTGTTTCTT
>SNQJ01S0038338.1:9851-47440 GCA_010110895.2 Picea sitchensis | reverse complement strand
TAGTAGCCGGTGGACTTGTATTAGTGAAGGTGTACCCTCCTGGGGTGGAGCAGGCGTGTGGGGAATGAGGGTCCGTGGGTTGTGGGAATAAGTGGCTCCTGGGATAAAAGATTTGTCCTGTTGTCCTGTGCAACTTCCTTGTTGTCCTTGCCAAGCCTAGAACTCCCTTGCCCAGTGAAGTTTAGTACCATCTCAAGGGTGACCCATTGTTGAGCTTGATGAAAAGCGTGATCTAAGTCTGGGAGGCTTGTGGAAGGTCTGCACGAAGTTGGTGGTCATCTATTAAAAGATAAGTACCAATTCTTTGTTCGTTGTATGCTGTGTATTTGTATTTGCATTATAATTAATGAGTAATGCATGTATATATATGTTGCATGTATGTGGTAATGTTTCTCCCGTATGAACATGTGTATGAGTAGAGTATTGACGTCTTTTTAATTGCATTAGATAGATATATATTTATATGTGTGAATACCAGATGTTATCTCTATCTTCCGGTTAAGTTTTATATGTGATTATTTCCATAAAGTTACTCATTGGCATGGCCTGGTCTATTGTTTAAGGCTGAGAATGCCGAAGAAATGGTATCAGAGTAGTAAAGGCAAAGTTAAGGCTGCTTAGATAGAGTTACTCGGTCGGGGTCCTTGGTCGAGGGACGTTACACTTAGGGTTGCTTCTTGCAGCGCGCGCTCACTCAACGAACGACTATACCAAAAATATATGTTGGCACGCTTATCTATTCTGATGCATATTTGTTGATTCCATATATCTTGAGACACCTTCAGGACAACCCACACTTTACACAATTTGAGAGACATATAGAATTTATGCAACTTAGGGTTTTAGTTTGACAACAGTACGAATGGCTATAAAAATCAGAGATCAATCAACATACTACATATCAATTTGAGGTTTCCTTCATTCATGATCCTTTCTTTAGATAATCGCTCCTCCAATGTACATGTCAGGTTCATTCCTGATCATTGCTCCCTCGCTCATATTAACACTCAGCTCAACACCCAGATTGACGCTCACTTCAGATTCTCCATTTTAGTCGGTGGCATGATCGACAAGATTGCTCTTCCTTTACGCATTTTCAAACAACAATAAACGAGATCATGCCGTTTTTCTTGTTTTATCTCTACTTTGACAACAAAAACGTAAACACGTGCGCTCAACGGAAAGACAAATGACTTAATGCATTAATGGAAGAGTTATAAATTACTCTACGAACATTGAATGATGGATTGGATATCTTCATAAGTTCAGACAAAATTGAAAAAATATAACCATGGGCATTCCAACTATACATTCCAATTACGAATGATGTATTGTCATTCACCAGTACCTTTGGTCCATGCATGGTTGCAGGGGGTGATGGTCCTATTCCAACCCCAATGGATGAAGTTGCAAATTTGGAATTGTTTATATTTGATAAGCAAATGAAGCAAGTAATAAGGTAGAAGCACAAATGTAGGGGAATTTCCTTGGATTCTAAAATAATGCTCACTACTAAGACCATGTTGATAGACACATGAAAATTTAGTTTGTCTTCTTTTGCTATGATTTGTTTAGCCATTACATAAGATAATGTTCATAAGGTTGTTAACATTGAGAAAAAGATAAAAGAGTGAAAAATCGCCTTACTCAGAAAACAAGTCAAATAATATAAGTCCATAGAGCACAACATCTATAAGTCCAACACCAAGATAAGGTTAATTCCATGACCCATATTTAAACATGGGAACTTGAATATGGATTTTGACCTAATATATTAGAAGCAAGTAGCTCATAATGCCCTCAAGCACATTACACATGAAATAACAAACTTTTATAATGTGTTAAAAATGAAATAACAAACTTTTTTTATAATGTGACAGGTCATTGTTTAGAATATTTAAAAATGAAATAACAAACTTTTTTATAATGTGACAGGTCATTGTTTAGAATATGGAAAACAATTGTCATTTACTTTCTTTTGGAGCCAAAGATAATTTATGCCCACAAGCACACATATAATATATGTAAGAAAATGGAAAGAAAGAAAAAGAAGGAGCTTCATTGAGCTTAAGTGGAACACTCTCTTAGAAGAGAGGATTCAAACAATGAAGGGGGGTCTAAACAGCCAAGAGGAATCGAACCCTCATATGGGAGAAAAGGACAGTTTGATAGGGGACCCCAATAGCGAGGAAGGAGGTCTTTTCATGTATGAGAAATATGTCTTAATTTGTTTGTCTTACAAATATAAGCATAGTGAATCAATCGATGAAGTTGAGGGCTCATTTGCATTCAGGAGACCGCCCCGGAGGGAATTTTTCGTGTCTGCACAGAAACCGTAAATCATATACTTCTTTCGCAACCACTGAAGCCTCTGCTCTTGGTTGGAGTCCAAAGCCTCCTCTGCTGTGGAGTTAGAAGAAGTAGCAGCATTGATGTTGCTGAATGATGCAACAAAGGGGATTTACTCCAGTCGGTCTTGACGAGCCCGCGTCTGATTGCCCAATCATCTATGTTACAAAGGCTAGAGTAGATCCAGCATAGGGGACTTTACTCCAGTGTGTCTTGATGTACCCAATCATCAGTGTTCAAAAGGCTAGAGTAGATCTCCATTTGTTGGCTTTTGAGATAACGACAATTGTCATCCACTCTACCAACTCTGTCTCCCTCTTGTTTTGGATTATGAAATTTCCGTGTTCAAGGATAGACAATTGCTCACGTATCAAATTAAATTTTTGTGGCAATCCATTTTCAAAGATGGACAATTGGCGAGGTATCAAATATTAACTACAGAGAGAGAAGAGATTCATTATCCATCTTACAAAAAATATTAAAAACAGTAGCAGGAAGGAAATAGATATATACCGACTCGACCAAAGGTATCGGTGCTTGATAATGTGAATCAATTTTCAATTACAGAATCATACAGAAGAAAGGTGTCATTATCCGCTTGAAAATTGTAAGATAAAGGACATTAATATTATACAAAGAACAAAATCATTAGTCCCCTGGACTACTACAGATTATGTATACATTAATGTTTGTATTGGAAAACAATGAAAGAATGGAGGTCATAGAACAGAATAGAAGGAAGAAAAGAATGGTTAGAATAGCAGGGTATCGAGAATTCATCAATCAGACGATGGAGTTGAGTTGAGTTGAGGGCTCATTTGCATTCCGGGGGGAACCTCTTGGTGTCAGCACAGTAATCGTAGATCATATAATTATTTCGCACCCACTGTAGCTTCTTCTCTTGGTTGGAGTCCAAAGCCTCCTGTCAGTTTTGAGATACGCTCGTCTGTCTCTGAGCCCTGTAGCATCGGTGGCGCAGCTTGTTCGGTTCCGCTGGAAAAACTGCACCCCATTTCCTTCAACGAGTTGAAGGTCGGGGAAGTCCACCTTGGCGCTGTGTGCAGATGCCAAGGTGGACTTCCCAACAAGATACGGGACGCTGTGTGCAGATGCCAACAAGATGTGAAGCTCGCCGCCGACCCTGGCCTTATCATCCGCGTCGACAACCCCGCCAACGTTGTGAAGCTCATGACTGAGAAGGGGACGCGAACGGAGAGCCTGCCACACGTGGATGGGGAGGACGTGAGAAAAGAAGGTAACAGGTGCTTCAGAGAACAAAACTGGGACGCAGCAGCCGGGCATTATACGAAATGCATTGACGCCTCTCTGCTTCAGCTCAAAGAGAGCTCCTCCACTGGTAATAATAATATCATTAACGGCCTTCTGCATGCGTATTCCAACAGGGCGGAGACAAGGCTTCGGCTGAAGGAATTTGAGCTGGCGCTGGAGGATTCCGACAAGGCCCTTCGGATCGATTCCGGCCATCTGAAAGCGCTCTATAGGAAAGGCCGCGCTCTGGTCGCGCTGAGGCAGTATGCGGCGGCATGCGAATGTTGGGAGAAAGTTGCCAAAGCCAGCCCCGCGCTGAAGGAAATACAAGACGCCCTTCACCAGGCCAAGACTTTGTACGTCCAGAGCCTGAATGGAAAGTATGACATCTCGGACTACCTGCTCGGACGCGCATCTTCTCCTCCGACAGTGGCCGATTTCGTGGGTTCTGTGGAGATCAAGATGACCGAAGACGGCCGCGGCCGAGGACTCTACGCCACCCAAGAAATAAGGATCGGACAGCTCTTGCTGGTAAGCAACGCTGTCGCAGTTGCTTATGAGAGCGCCTTTCCCACCATGTTTCATGTGTAAAGTGAATACCGCGTCTCGAGAACACCTTGTCTCCGCGGTCGTCTGTGCTGCCAAGAAATCGCAGAGATTGCTCCGCCAGCTTTATAGTTTACAGGATTCCTCCACGCCAGGCACCCTGGATGTTCCAGCCATTGATCTGTTTAAAACGGACGGCCAAATGTCTGCGGGTCAAGAAGTACAGAATGGAAATTTACGGGTGGACGTTAACCGCATTCGGGATGTTATAATATTCAAGCCGAAGGGACGCTTGTTCCAAAATCAATAATTGTTCCAAAATCAATAAAATGTAAGGAAAATTCAAATTCAATAAAACAGTGAGAAATCCAAGATTTTGGAATTTTAAGATTTAAACAAACTATTTCTTTAGAAGCCTGCACAAACAAGAAGGGTGGGGAACATCTGCAAGCTCGTCATAGAAGAAAAAGTTCACAATGTCTATGAACCCTAGACACATCCCCATATCTAGAAAACTTTTCTACAATTTTTTGCAAAAAAAACATGGAAAGTTATTATAGATTAACTTACAAAATTTAGTAAATAATATATGAAAAGGGAAAAGATCCGAGATTAAATAAACTCCACATTTTTATCTCTCATATCCAAAGAGAAAAATTTCTCTAACTTTGGTGGGATTATTCCAATATCTCTTCTCTAAAGTGTATTTTACAATATATACTAAAAAATAATTACCAAAAGATTAAAAATAACCATATCTAAGTTATTCTCTAAGGAAGATGGGTTTTTTTCTAGTTCTTCTCATTTAGAAAATACAATTATGATCACATCACAACATATTTGCCAAGAAATAGAGATCTGATTATAAATCTAGATATGGAAAAAACCTTTAGTTCGGTTAACTATGTATTCCTTCTGAAATTTCTAAAAAAAAATGGGTTCATTGAAAATTTAGTCTTGAGGATCTATGCATTCATAAGAAGTCAATGGGTGGACCCTTTAATCAATGGAAGACTTGCTAAATTCTTCTTAGTATCTAGGGATCTTAAGTGAGGGTGTTATCACTCTCAGTTTGGTCACCTATGAAATTTAAGTGACTTTTAATTGGATACATCACAAAGCATTACTAACACAACTTAATACACTTGAAAATTGGATACATCACAAAGCATTACTAACACAACTTAATACACTTGAAAGCATTGTTTACTGGCCAATTGCATCCTATTCACCCAAGTCGAAAATGTTATCAATCAAAGCAAGGTTCATTCAAGATTTATGATTAAACTGGTGTGATGGCACATGATTGGTATCATTAACACTTGTGCAATTCATATAATTCCATTAAATAGAGAATTATGTCACCCATAAATGCACAAGGACACCTAAAAACAATTGTTTAGTGAATGCATGTCTAGTTAAGACTCTCATCTCATCAATATTTGTGCATATGGCCCTCCTTTTGGTTAGATAAGCACATGGGAGCCCATGCCAAAGTTTGGGCATTCCCACTTGAACCAACTCTCATACAATCTCAACTTCAATAAATAAATAAGAAGTCGTGACTATGGATTTCATAAGAACCAGAATGTAAGCTTATGCTAGAGGAATTAAGCCAAAGAGTACGAAGATTAAGTCTTGACTCTTCTTCTCACTTAATCTAATGTTTACTTACTTTCATGCTGCACATTTTTTCCTTCAAAGTATCCACACACTATATGAATTGACTCATGTCTATTATCAAAGATTGAGAGATCCCATTGGAGGTTTAAAGAACCCTCCCATGGAGAAGATTGAACCATGCATGTTGCAAGCTTTTTGATGGATGATACATTTCATGGTGTTTTTTCTTTTGTTTGGATAATAATGAAGTTCTTCTCTTTCTTTCAAAAAATATTTTTAAATGTTGATTAAATCATTGAAAATCACTCTTTTGATGCTTCCATAGTTGTTATACATGCTAAGAGATAGATAATTTTTTTATGTTGTTCATTTATCCCTTTTGTCTACTCTTAGTTTTAACAATTGGCAATGATAGTTTTTTGGTATCCACGTGCACGAAAACCCCGTTTATAGAGGGTGCACCCCCTCTTTATATATTTTCGAAGGAGCCTTAACGAAGCTTGAAGTTGTGAACTTCTTCTTGGGATAAAAATATTTAGGGAAAAAATGGAAGTTCTACACTCTTAAGTCAAAGATGACACCTTATTTTTAAGTTGAGATTCAATCTAAATAAAAATAAGGTTCAATCAGTGGGGAAAAACTAAAAATCTATTCAATACCAGGAATTCGACTGTCATGGGGAAAACTAGAGGCAAGTCAATAGAACCCAATTCTTAACAAAAATAAGAAGAAAATTAAAGCATGGGGATCCTAATGGCTTATCCTCCACGACAAGCCCCCTTTGATTGCATCAAGTATCAACTATGCTCTTAACATATCTTCTTTCATATTTGCCATTATTTGTTTGAGAACTAGCTTGATTCTTCTTTCTGAACACTCTACCATGAGGTTGTTGCTTATCCAATTCTGTCACCCAAAGCCTTATATTCTTAAAATTTCTTTCTTTTGTGGAACATCCAAATTTTTTGAGCATTCTACGTATGAGTGACCTTCTTCTACCATGGGCCATACTTAACGAGTCTTAACATAACACAACTCTGAATTTTATATCTCGTACTCCTATAGATGGGTTTGAGGTTTGGACCTCTTCAACATAGATTTCCTTCATATATTTTACCCAAATTAATTCATCTAGAACTATGCCAAATTACACCTTTTGGTAGTTCTCTTAACAATAAACACCATCCATCATATATCACTCAATACTTTTATCAAATATTGAGTCTTTAATTTTTCATAGTTCATTCTTTACAAGATTTTAACCCTCAACAACATGTTGATAGAATGTGTTAGCACTAGAAGTCACCCTCCGATTGCAGAGAGGGTAAGCCCAATACCCATCAAAGTTTTATGTCACAGGTTGGTTTTAAAGAGGTCAAATGGGTGCAGACTCAAGATGATAGTGTTTTAACTCAGAAAACTGGATTGGTATGCACATTAAGGTGAGGTCTTGATTAACTTTAGTCAGTAAGTTGGAGTAAGGGTGAATAGAGGGAATAATTTGGTTAGGAGAGTGTACAGGCATGTCGTAGACATCAGGTCTTCCAACAGCCTAAGGAGGAAAAACTTCAAATACAAGATCCTCTTGGATTCAAAACTGTAGGAAAATGAAAGAACGTAAATAACAACACTGCAATCAAACATACATTACAATACAATCAAAACAATCCATGTGAATCCTTCAATCATGGAAACTTCAGTATCAAAGGCAAATATGATGAAAAATAAGATGACTTTCATTAAACAAGAAGTCTTAGATCCAAATACATAACTAGAAAACCAAAATCTTCATCAAAAGTTTACAATATGGGAGCACTGCTCAACCATCCACCTTAACAAAATACTAAAACTACCTATATATACTCAAAAATGTTGCAACCACCGGGAGCGTGATCGGACCTCTGCATTTAAAGCTTTCATTCGGTGCCTGATCTGTAAGACTGTGCAGGTCTTCTCATGTCAGATGGAAGCTTGCCTCAGTTATATGTTTTGCAAGAAAATTCGTCCAGAAGGAAACTTTGGATTGTCAATCTGCACTCACGACCATCTTTAGCCTATTTTCCATTTATGGGGTGAGGCAAGGTTTCAACCACCTCCCCCATTTCCATTAACTATATTCATCGGGATCGGGATGAGGCCTGACACCCATGAATATTCCAGGCGGTTCCCAAAATTTCTTCGACTCAATCCTAGCGCCTCGAGGCCATGCAAATGTTCTTCTGTGACCAATATGAGCGTTGTAGGTGCGAAGCTTCTTTCTGGACCTGCCCTTCACTGATATGACCTCCAGTTGTGACCAAGCACTTACCCAAAGGTGTTTCATGACTTCGTGTTTCAGGTGCTTCGTTGTGAACCACTCCCGACTCTCCCAATTTCTGAACTCGCGAACTGGAGCCTAGAGAGCACTAGCTCCCTTCTTATGGACCCCTCTGATATGACCACCACTACGACCTGGGGCTTATCTTCAAGGAACTTCAGGATTTTCGCTTTCAGGGATTTTGAAAGATAGCTCCCTTCAAAACTATGAATCCGTTGATCTGACGGCACATGCACTTATGAATGAATGGTCCAGATCTATTTTGAGCTTTCGGCCATTGGGGATTTGACGCCTTCCTCACTTTGAAATTCCAAAAATGGATTTCTCTGTAGTTTGGATCTAGTGCCACGCATCCCTTTGGATCGGATGGCTTACGCTAATTTTGGGTTTCAGGACTTCAAAACTTTGACGATTAACTTTAACATTATTTCGAAATCTCGATTCCCTCGATAATTTTCCATCGTTGATCTATCCCAATGAGATCTACGGCCAAGATTTAATCTTTGCTCAACCATTGATTTTGGGCCTGGAATGAGTCACTCTGAGTGTTGTTCTTTGCACTCATGGATGTGGCCTACGACCCTTGAAAAAATTATGTGATAACATTTGGCTCCACAGGAGATGGTATGCTCCCTGCAAGCTTCCAAGAACAAGTAGTTCCAGTGCCTTAGTTGTTGGTTTATGGAGTCTGGCTCAAAACATTTCGCTGAAGGCCGACATGTACACTATTATACTTATAAAAGGAAAAAAAATGCACATGCTCCAGAAGGAGCTTATTTATGTACAATCCTATACTAACTAATCTTTACAAAGTGCTAGGTGAAAGCAAACTTCCACCATAGCGACCCAGATTGTCCGGTGATAAACTTCTTATCTTTACCGCAACTGATCCTAAAAAATATAGGGAAGTATGACAACATCATGAGAACATGGCTTGGAATGTTGCCCATACCCCCAAGTGATGATAAGATGAACAATCCTGTAGGCTCCAATGATTTTTGAAAACATAGCTCCATATATGACCCCACAAGGTCACACAATTTACAATCAGGGGAGCTCAACTAGTAAGAAATTACCTCATGTTCTTCATTGTTTCTCATCCATTGTTTGATGCTCTCTGAGTGTACAGGTGGGTGGAGAAATGATGCAGGCTGGTCAATCCTAGGTGATATTTTCTCGTTTGCAGGCCCTGGACAAGAGATAAACTGCACATTTAGCTCCTCCTTTTCATGTTACTCTGTGTCTTCTGCAGGTCCAAGATGGTTGATTTCCACCTAATACCTTTCCTCAATGAATAAAGGAAAAGGATCTATAGTGTGGTCTTGGAAATCTTTCATATCCATATCGAAATCTGATTCATAGTTGTCATACACATGCTTGTTGCTCCCCAAGTCAACAAAATGTAAGGTACGGATCTGCTCATTTACAGGCTCGAGACAAGAGGTAGACTGAACATTTAGCTCTTCCATTTCTCCTTCATGGCTCTCCCAAGGATCCGATTCATAATCATCATAAATAGGAACCAAAGAAAAGCTATGCTCTTCGTTATCTTCGCTACTTCCTTGTTTTTGTTCCATATCTGATTCATACTCAATATCTTCATGCTCTCGGAATCTGAAACATACTAACAGTTTTCTTGCTTATGAACATGCAAATTTTCAAGATATGCTTGCATATGAACCCCCTTTCTAGCCTTGATGTTCTCTTCGACCTCTTGAGCATCTTCAAACAGGTGTCTTAACGATAAATATTTCCTTGCTCTTAGGAGCAGGACCAACTCTGAATGTTGATCCATGACATAGTACACCATAGCAACAATCTCTGTGGGTCTGATCTCCATAGGAATACTATGATAAACATTGTAAAAACTCTTATTGAAGACATAAAATGATTCCTCTTCCCCTCTCCTCAAGGCACTAAACTCAAACCAACATTGATCAAGGGACTTGTTCTCACCCCAACACTTTAAAAATGCATGGCATAGCTCGGTCTAGGAGCCAATACAAATGGCTTCCAGACCTCTAAACCACACAACAACATCTCTAGATAGGGATTGTGAGAACAACCTCATGGAAACATCATCATGAACAATCTCAAACTGATCGACAAAGCTCTCAAAAGCCTCCAAATGCCTCTTAGCTGTAATATGATCCTCTCCAGAAAATCGAGGAAGATACTCAAAGGAATAACGAGGATAAGGATGAAGGTCATGTGGCAGCCTTAAAGGTTTAAACAACTTATTTATGAATTTAATTTGAAAAGTAGTGGGTTGATCATGAGGATTAACGAGTTGATGGCAAGGCTCAGCAGGAATAACGGAGGGTAATGAGATCTGAGAAGACTGCAAATTATTTTCAACCTCCTCAGGGATACAAGGGTGATCAATTTCAAGAGGAGATGCAATACAGATCTCACTTTCATGTATAGGCAGAGGTGAAGACACGGGATCGGTATCCACAACACAAGAAGAGGGCATGTTTTCTTCTTCCAAGGATGACTAAATAAAGGAAGAGCTATTATCATCTGAATAGACAACGCAGAGGATAATCCTCTTTATATGTGAAGGGAAAGAGAGAAATGAGCTGATAAACAAGAACATGATTTCATGAATAAAGTTGATAAACTAATACCTGGTCTTCATCTTCAGTATGGTCATATTTCTTTAAACAGGATCCTCCCCAGTGGAGTCTTCGATAGTGTAGTTGCCAGGTGCAAGTTTCAATCTTCAATGGTTCTGATTTATGATGCACCTTCATAATCATAAGATTTGCGTTGTTCTATCCCAGGGAAAATTATTCAATTCGTTCCCCGGCAACGACACCAAAAATGTTAACACTAGAAGTCACCCTTCGATTGCAGAGAGGGTAATCCCAATACCCATCAAAGTTTTATTTCACAGGTTGGTTTTAAAGAGGTCAAATGGGCGTAGATTCAATATGATATCGTTTTAACTCGGAAAACTGGACAGGTATGCACATGCAGGTGAGTTCTTGATTAACTTCAGTCAGTAAGTTGGAGCAAGGGTGAATAGAGGGAATACTTTGGTTAGGAGAGTTTAGAGGTCTGTCGTAGACATCATGTCTTCCAACAGCCTAAGGAGGAAAAACTTCAAATATAAGATCCTCTTGGATTCAAAACTTCAGGAAATTGAAAGAACGTAAATAACAACACTGCAATGAAACATAAATTACAATACAGTCAAAACAATCCATGTGAATCCTCCAATCATGGAAACTTTTGTATAAGAGGAAAATATGATGAAAAAGAAGATGATTTTCATTAAACAAAAAGTCTCAGATCCAAATACATAACCAGAGAACCAGAAGCTTCATAAAAAATTTACAATACGGGAGCACTGCTCAACCATCCACCTTAACAAAATACTAAAACTGCCTATATATACTCAAAAATGTTGCAACCACTGGGAGCGTAATCGAACCTCTGCATTTAAAGCTTTCAATCGGTGCCTGCTCTGTCAAACTGTGCAGACCTTCTCATGTCAGACGCGAGCTTGCCTCAGTTATGTGTTTTGCAGGAAAATTCGTCCAAAAGGAAACTTTGGATTGTCAATCTGCACTCATGGTTGTCTTCATCCTGTTTTCCATTTATGGGGTGAGGCGAGGTTTCAACCACCTCCCCCATTTCCATTAACTATCTTCATCGGGATTGGGGCGAGGCCTGACACCCATGAATGTTCCAGGCGGTGTCCACGACTTCTTTGAGTCAATCCCGATGCCTTGAGACCATGTAAATCTTCTTTTGTGATCAATACGAGCATTGTAGGTGCTAAGTCTCTTTTTGGACCCACCCTTCATTGATATGACCTTTGACTATGACCAAGTGCTTACCCAAAAGGTGTTTCACGACTTCACGTTTCGGGTTCTTTGTTGTGAGCCACTCCTGACTCTCCCGATTTTCGAACTCGCGAACTAGACCCCAGAGAGCGCTAGCTCCCTTCTTATGGACCCCTCTGATATGACCACCACTACGACCTGGGGCTTATATTCAAGGCGCTTCGGGATTTTCTCTTTCGGGGATTTTGAAAGATAGCTCCCTTCAAAACTTCTGATTCGCGAAACTGTGAATATGTTGATCTGATGCCATGTGCACTTATGAATGAATGGTCCAGATCTATTTTGAGATTTAGGCCATTAGGGATTTGGCGCCTTCCTCACTTCGAAATTCCCGAAATGGCTTTCTCTGTAGTTTGGATCGGGCGCCACGCGCCCCTCTAGATTGGATGGCTTATGCTAATTTCGAGTTTCGGGACTTCGGACCTTTGACGATTAACTTTAACATTATTTTGAAATCCTGATTCCCTCAATAATTTTCCACCGTTGATCTCTCCCAATGAGATATACGACCCATATTTAATCTTTTATCGACCATTGATTTCAGGCCTGGAATGAGTCGCTTTGACTGTTGTTCTTTGCTCTCATAGTTGCGGCCTGTGTCCCTTGACAACTTTATGTGATAACAGAATGATTTCGTCCTACAATAACTTATAGTATTAAAGTCTTTCAACAGTTTGTGTCTATAGAATTTGAGTTCATGATTTACATATAACATAAATTTCTAACAACAATTACAACATGATTTGATGATTTTTTACCTCATTTCAAAATATGGTGTTGTAGGTATCCCCACCTTTTTAAGGTGTTTTTTTCAATTTTTTTAATGATAAAGTTTTTTGGCGTTTAAATGTAGTGTTTTTCTTCTTCTTTTAATTGCTAGTTTTTTGGCGTTTAAATGTAGTGTTTTTCTTCTTCTTTTAATTGCTACTCATAATGTGTGATATCATTTTCTCTATTATTTAAATTTTGTGGTTTCTGACATTTTGATAATGTTTTATAAACTTAGTTTTTCAAAGGTACAATTTAATTTAAATAAATATTTCTAATTCATTTATGATTGCATATATTTAAAATAGTTATAATACTTTTAATATATTTTTAACTTTACTTCAATGCATCTGAGTAATATAGAAAAACAATGCTCATGTTTATCTCTTATGTAACAGTTTAATACCATTTGAAGCTATATGATTGGAAGTAATATCTCTACGCGCTTCCTCTTCCGACAAACCTTAATTGTGTTGGCACCTACTAGCCCACAAAAGATGGACACAACATCTAGAGTAGGGTTGGAACCCCCTCTAGACAAAGAAGTAATGTCCTTTAACACCTCAGTAGTTTCCTCGACCGTGACCTCAAAAGGACAACCATCCATATTTGTGAAACAAATTGAGAAAATCCTGGAAATTCCTATCCATGGAACAAAATGACATCAAATGGTTAGGGAAATGATTGAGAGAGGGATTATTAGGCAATTTACTAGAATGTGGTCATTCCCATTGGAAATGGATATTTAGGATTAGCATAATTGGAAAGTAATTATTAAGGGTCAACTAAAACACTCTTTATGGAGCTAGGGATACTATGAATTTTTTTCCAAACCAATGGAGAGAGAGACCTAATTTTTAGAATAGGAAATTATTTCATGAGGACCTCAGGCATGCACCTAAACAAGTGATCTTCTTATATCAACCCAGAAAATGACATCCCTTTTGCAATTCCAGTATTGGTGTGGCTCCCCCATCTTCCTTTGCACTGTTGGAATAATGAAACCCTAAAATTCACAAGAATTACCCTTTGGAGATATATAGACAGAGCTTATCCAAAAGAATGAATGTTTTCCTGTGAAAGAATATGTGTTGAAGAAAATATCTAGAAAGGGATCCTAGAAGCGATTCTTTTAATCCTAGATAACTTGGAACATAAACAACCACTGGACTATGAGAATATTCCTTTCAAAAGAAAATTATGCCATGAATATTGTCACTTTGCAAATAATTGCAAGAAGGTGACTCTTTTGACACCACACTATAGGAAAAAGAGGATCAATGGTAATTATAAGAAGAAAGTTGATCTCTAAACAATCGACCCTAGAAAACACTTTAAAAACAACTCCTCCTTTAGCAGGTCAAGGGGAAGGCTTAGCATCACAAGGATAAAATTAACTTAAACAACAACCACAACAAAAATTGATTCTAGTCAATCCAACTGATCAAAGAAAGTCAATAAAATATCCAAACAAAAATCTGCCAAGGGTAAACAGATAAAAAGTGCTCCTTCAAGAGGACTCATAAGTAATATAGGAGAGGAAATAAATGGGACCCGCAAAGCCCATCAAATTGGAGCCCATAATATTAGAAGTTCCTGAGGCAAACACTCTAGACTAGTAGAATGACAAAATACACTCTCTAGTTTCGTGATAGTAAACACGAGTTAAGCATGCCAATGGGGAGAGAGAGAGAGAGAGAGAGATTGGGGTCAGAGAGGGGAGAGAAGGAGAGAGAGAAATAGATAGATATATTGGGGGGAAAAGAGGGGAAAGAGATATATTTCATGTTAACAAGAACACGCACGCGTTCTTGTTCCTAATAATGGGCACGTTTTAGGAACGTGCGTGCGTTCCTAAAGTGTGCACACGTTATGTTTATTTCATTTTTTTTAGGAACGCACACGCATTCTTGTACACATGTTTCTCAAGAACACGCACGTGTTCTTGGGAACATGCCTACGTGGCTTGTTGAATGAAGGTTCGGGGTTTTCCAAACCTGTCACATCAAGAACACGTGCGCGTTCCTAGAAACATGCACACATTCCTACGGGTACGCATTCATGTTGACCCCTTGCCACTTTTTCAACCACCAACTTTGTGCACTCACCCTCTTCTTCTACTATTACATTTTTAGCCATTTCCTAAGGTAATGTTCATAAGGTCGTTTACATTGAGAAGAAGATAAAGGAGTATGAGAGAAAAATCACCTTGCTCAAAAATTAGGTCAACTACTATAAATCCAACAATTCATTGATTAAGCCTTCAAGGTGAAAATTGAATTAAACATTGTACACAATGAATTTAATGATAGAGCAAGTCATTTACAAGTCCAAGGATAAGATATGGTTGATGTCATGACCCATATCCAAGCATGGAAACTTTCTTATCAACAAACTCATTTATAGTTTGACAAAGTGAAAGTTTGTTAG
The DNA here is from genome assembly GCA_010110895.2 of Picea sitchensis. Classification (NCBI taxonomy): domain Eukaryota; kingdom Viridiplantae; phylum Streptophyta; class Pinopsida; order Pinales; family Pinaceae; genus Picea; species Picea sitchensis. The sequence continues at coordinate 32,284 of SNQJ01S0038338.1, read as the reverse complement.
TCCTCCCTAGAACAAATCCCTCTCGAAGTCCCCCTTTTCACTTTATAATTCCTAGAAGAAATGGATTTTTGCCTAATATATTAGAAGGAGGTAGCTCATAATTCTCTCGAGGGGATTACAGTGAAATAACGAACTCTACTATAGTGTCACGAGTCATAGAAAATGTGGAAAACAATTGCCATTTACCTTCTTTTCGATCCAAAGATAACTTATTTCCATAAGTACAAGTATCTAAGGCCCTAGAGGAATTTATTATCACCCATAGGAAAGACATTAGATCTCTCTTTGAGGTTAATGAAGCAATGATCTAGAGGTTTATTGAAACCCCCACTAAGGAAGTAACATTAATCAAGACCTTATTGCCTAAGTTGGAGAATTTTGAGAAAATAATAAATCAGAGTATTACATGATGCAAAACACACTTTAAACAACGTAGTTTTCCCTAGAGAGACCTTCTCAATCAAACTTTTTAGGCATGGACAACTTATGTAAGAAAATGGGGAAAATAAAGAGAATGAGCTTCATCGAGCCAACTTGAACATTTTCCTAGAGGATGGGATTCAAATAGCCAAGGGGGTGATCTGAACAACTAAGAGGAATTAAACCATATGAGAGAAAATGATACTTTGGTAGGGGAACCCAATGGCCAGAAAGGAGATTTTTCTCATGTATCAACTATATGTCTTAATTTATTTGTCTTACAAATTGCTCGTGTATATCCATAAACATAGTACTATAATCAACTAATCATTTTCATACTTTTTATGGTATTTATTTGATTATTTAGGTTTTTGATTTTATTTACATGGTAACTTTCTTGCTAAGATTATAATTAGTGATATATTTGGTGTTATGTTTATCCCCTTGATTATGTTAGATTAGCCGGATTATTATTTTGCATTTTTCATATTAGAATAGTTGCATTTCATTTATTACACTTCATAAAAATACAAATGATAAACTAGGCCACAACTTGTAATACTAAAAACTAGTAAAGATTGTCAAGCTAGAATATGGATGGATTCCTTATTCCAAACATTGCAATGTAAAATTGAAACATTTCAGTGGAAAAACCCTATTGATTACACATAGTCACCCAACCTTGTCAGGGCTACTAAAGATTACAATTCAACTATGTAAGCGTTAAGATTACAATTCAACTATGTAAGAGTTTTTAAGTTCAAGTTTCAATACAAAATTTGTGATCAATTTCAATTCTTTCATCATTCCCTTTTGAATAGTTTCTTTGAAGTGCTGGTATCAATATATAAACATTTCAAGGATAGTGAAAGCTACAATGCTTTTCTTCTATACTTTATGTATATAAATAAATTTGAAAATCTGGAGTATAAATAAATAGATACAATTATTCTATATTTTGTAGAATAATTGTTTATATTTTGTAGAATAATCTGGAGGCAACAAAAGTAGAGTTAGAAGAAGTAGCAGCATGAAGAAGTGGCAGAATTGAAGTTGCTGAAGAATGCCACAGGGCTTTAATCCAGTCGGTCTTGACGAGCCCATGTCTGGTTGCCCAATCATCTGTGCTCCAAAGGTTAAGTAGATGGTTGGATTTTGGGATAATGATAATTGTCATCCACTCTATCCAACTCTTTCTCCCTGTTGTTTTGGATTATGAAATTTCTATGCGATCAGATTTCAAGGATAGACAAATTTTCAGGTATCAAATTAAATTTCTTTGCTAATCCGTTTTCAAAGATAGACAATTGCTGATGTATCAAATTTTAACTACAGACAGAGAAGAGATTCATATCCACATTACAGAAAAATATAAAACTCCCTTTAAAAACAACACATTTTCCCCTGGAATGCTCTCAATCAATCTTTTGAGACATGGACAATATATGTAAAAAAAATGGAAAATATATGTTAGAGCGCATCTTCTTTTAAGGCATGGACAATATATGTTACAAAGGCTAGAGTAGATCAAGCATAGGGGACTTCACTGCAGTGGGTCTTGATGTTACAAAGGCTAGAGTAGATCCATATAGTAGAGGCTGAATTAGCTCGAGATGTGCTGGGAGAGATGGTCTATGGGAGAGATGTGCAGTGGGCTGTGTATACCATAAGGGCATATGTCATCTCATCCGCGTACCGTGGCGTATGCCATAAGGAAAGGAGGAAACATAACAACGAGAGGCATACCGCGACCGAACAATGTTTCGGCCGAACTATCTTTCGGCCGAAAGATGGTTTATATATTAGCCACACATCGAATTTGCAACGTTTTACAAAAATGTGGCTCGCGAATATCTCATTCGCTCTGTTGTCGTATGGCTCTGTGAGAGCTCTGTGTATTCGCGAGCACAAATCTGTGTATTCGCTGTCGTGAGAAGGTTGTCGGGAGGTCGCTGAGCGCACGGACGTGAGGCGGAGGTCGCCGGGAGGTCGCGAGCACATCAGACGTGAGGCGGAGGTCGTCGGGGTCGTCGAGAGGTCGTGAGTCCTTGGTATGGTAGCTCTGTTATGCGATATATATTTCTGTGGGAAACTCTGTGTGTCAGCGAGCACAAATCACTATTATTATTTATTAAGAGCTGAGAAAGGTTATCGGAGTGTTGCTGGCATATACGGGCTGATGAGCCCAGTGCGCCGGAGAGGTGTGAGAAACACCTCCGAGCGTGAAATTTGGTGACCGAGTGCATTCTGAGAGGTGGAAGCGTCGGAGATAAATTAAGTTCTTGGATGTTATCATGTTTTAAATATAAATATGTTTTAAATGTAAATATCATTTAAATGTATCCTTGTTTGGCGTCCGATACCTACTGCATTTAATTGGCGGATTTTTCTCTTGCAGTAATGATTGTTTTCATACTAGTCAACAACCCAACTTACTTGAGCGATGTGGGTAAAGGATCCACTGATTGTAATTATGTGAGGAAGCCGAATGGTTGTTGGGTGTTGTGGTACTCGAGTTCACACCTTCGCGGTTGTGTGTGGGTGCTTGCATGATGATTAGTTTTGGGTTGGAGTAGAACTTGGACATGAACACACCTTTGTGTAGATCCCCTTTTTCTCTCAAATTGTTTATGTTTGGACCTCTATCATCTCACCAACCAACATGCTTGATTGTGATTCTTTCTTCTGCGGGTTGATTGGTAGGCCTTTTTTCATTACCCAAGATTAGTTATTAGCTCCAGTGGGCTCTTCCTTGCTTTCTACATGAGTAATTGGGTATTGCGATGGCTGCTCTTACCGAGGGACACTGGAGATAAGGTTTCAAAATTTATATTTGTGGCCATCACGCTTTGAATTGTTGTGTTTGTTAGTTAGGTTGGTGAAATAAATTGATTATGTAATTAATTTGGAAGAATATCTTCTTATAAACCAAGTGTTACTATTCCTTAAGAAGAATTGTATTACCCTTACGTCATTGATTATATATTATGAGGAATGATAAATAGCTCTTTTAATGACACATTACCTTTTATTTGTTGTAATTTATGAGATTAGATATACTCGATTGGTTGTTTAGTTCCTTATAATGACTCTCAACTGTTGGATAACTCACACTGGTAAATGGACTTATATAACCATTATAGAACAAGAAAGGGAAACATTAAGGACATATATTACACAATATTTTATTTTACCATGATGCTCTGTTGTTGACATCATATACATGATGTGATTATGTAATAGCTCCTCGATTAGCAGGTCCGATACATGTGTTGTGAATTTGTTAATCAGGCTGACTATAAATTATGTTTTAAATGTAAATATGTTTAAAATGCATGTGTTTGGTTGTTTTAAATATGTGTTTGGTGTTTAAAATGTATGTGTTTTGGATTGTTTTAAATGTGTTTGTTGAAATGTATGTTTTGGAACATTTTAAATAACATGTTTAAATGTAAATAATGTTTAAAGTTGTTTTTGGTTTAGTTAATAATAAAGTTTTTATAAAGTTGGTATTTTCATATATAAAAGTTAGTTTTTTTATAAAGATGTTTGAAAAAGATGCTTATACTTATTTTTTTCTTATGCTTATGCCAAATAATTGAACATGCTTAAATTTTTACCTTAACATATCACCATCTAAATATGAACATGTATCACTTTTCTACCACCTTGAGAATTACACATGAAAAAAGAACCTCCCCATTTAACCATTCCAATATTATACTATGAGGATTAAGGGTCTTTCCCTTAGCAAGATGCTTAACGTCTACCTTTATATTTTTAGCATGAAATAAATGGGTCTAAATGTAGTGGTGAGCTTAAGATTTAAATAAATGGGTCTTAATGTGTGTGACTGTCAAATCTAATTGAATTATTTGTAATATAAATATAAAAATAAAGCTAAAGGGTTCATTTTCCCAAATTATCTTTCTCTATGTCTCTCACTCTTGTGTTTTATAAATACTGTATGTAGAAGTTTCCTATGATTGACCCTGCCGATCGATTCCTACTCCTTGAAGTTCAAATCTATGTATCTCTAAGGTTTGATCTACCCCTATCATGAGGCCTACTCCTCGTTGGATCTTCCTCCTACAAAATCCAACTTATTGGAGGCATGCTCCTCCACTTCAAAAGTTTTACTTAATCTATGTAATCATATTCTTTGAAAATTAAATATGTATATTAGTTTCATTATATCCCTAAATTAATGTATATAGTTAATGAAAGATCCATTAGATAGTAACTTGATTTGGCTTTTTGATAGATCTATCCCCTTTCCAATTCAATTTAAAACCCTAATATTGTAAACACTATAAATGAATTTTGTTAACAATTCATATTATTTCAAATAATGAAGGGATTACATACTATAAAGCATACATTCGTGTATCCTTATTGAAAACAAAATTTATATATATAAATATGCATCTATGTATCAATCAAATCTAAAAAACCAAAATTGATAAGTTCATAGGCATCAAGCAGTAAAAATTGAATACAAGTATGAATTCAATAGTTCCTTCAAACAATATTTATTTATAATGGTTAGGCTTGTAGCCATAGATAGTTTCATGGGATTAAAATGTTCATCCATAAAGATAAAATAACAAGACTGTTAAAGATCATCCTGAGTTGAGAGCCAAGATCATGCAAATGCAATCCAAATTGTGTAGAGACTCATCCTCACTATACCTATAAGAATACTAAGGGTTATCCCTATACATGATGATGGAAATTCAATTGAATTACCCAATATGTTGGGAGATTCACATGTTTAATTTTTCCAAGGAGGAGAATAAGCATGTAAAGTCGTGCCCATGTTGGTCAATAAGAAGTTGATTCCACATGAGGCAATGGGTGAAATTTCATAATTGAAAAACCTTGGACACATCCACCAATCATGATGGCACAACCATAGATTAAGAAAAAAACCCTTGACCAATAGTGGAATGGGAAATAAGGTGTGTTCCCATTGAACCTAGGTCAAAAAGTAGCCATAAATTAGCTTTGTTAGGAGTAGAATTACAATTGAAACTATAGGTCATTTTCTTTTTTATGAATTGTTGGAAAGTACCATACAAATAAAACAACTTCAATTAGTGGAGGAAAATGAAAAATTAACCAAACTCCTCATGGTTATACATGCTTGGTAGAGAAACCTAACAATGGTTCATGTCACGTCCCTTTCACCAAACCTTCTTTTGAATTTGGAAAATAGATTTTCATTGGGAAAAATATACTATGATTCAGATGAGTATTGTTGGTGGGTTTTGTCACAAGGATGTTCAAAAAACCCTACTTTGATTGGTTGTATTCTTAAGGTATATGAATTCAAAATAGAGATGAAATAAAGATTCATGCATGCAACACCATAAATCTTATGAAAAAAAGAGAAGTGTGTATTTTGAATTCACCCTTCTAGCAAATCTTTTGAATCATAATAAATAAATAATAATAATCAAAATTTTATTAATCCAATGGAAAGTGTATGACTTATAACACATAAAAATAATAGTGTGTTTGAGGAACAGTCAACTAACCTTTCTAATGATCCCCCAAAACAAAATACTATGATCAAGGAAGGATCATTCAAACCTTCCTTAATCTCTCCCTCAATGCAAGTACTATGCTTTAGAAAGAGTTTTTTTGACACTTCCATGGGTTGAAAAACCCTTACCTATGTTTCTTGAAATAGGTTTGATCATCCCTTCCTTAGGCTCTCAGGTCAAAGAATATTGTGCTTGGGAGAAGGGTTAACCAACCCACATACGTGTGCTCCCACAATAAAATACTATCCTCAAGGAAGGGTTGATATATCCTTCTCTTGGGATTATCCCTTAACAATAATGCTACATTTGAGGAAGGATTGAATACCCTTCCCTATGCTCACCTCCAGTGAATATGTTATTCTCAAGGAAGGGTCAATCAGCCCTTCACTATTCCCCCCTTTGAAGAAAATACTATGCTTCAAAAAGGGTCATTGACCCTTCTATTGGATCCTTATCAACATGAATATTATGCTTGAGGAAGGTTAGAGAGAAAAACTATTCAAAGACTTCTCTTTGACAATTTGAGACTCTTTAAGAAATTGTTACATGTTATTTTCCTTGTTTCAATTTTATTAGATACATTTATTAAAGTTCTTTTAGTAAATTGCAAGTTCGTATATCCTATATATATATTAATATTCTATATATGGTACTAGTTTTTAGTTTATAACCTATATATCCTATATTGCATCACCATCTAGGTTTAGAACCTTGGTTTAGAATGATAGAACCATAGATCAAAATATAAATATCCCACCTTTTATTTGCGGGAAACTTGGCCTTAGACTCAATAACTTGGTACTTCTCTTCAAATTGTTATTTAGCCATGTCCCTCTAGAGGTATGGGTCAAATTTCATTTGAAAACAAATGGGAGTTCTGTAATCCTTTATTTACAGAGTTATTAAATGTCTACAAAGGTACAAGAGTACTTTAGTGTTTTTTACCAGTCATCTTTTTTCTCCCCAGAAATTGTGGGCTACTGTCTTACGAGAATGTTGGGTTGAGGGTAGCAAGGATTCAGGATTCCCTAACTCATTTCCTACAAAAATGCTTCATTTCATTTATAAGAAAGCTTCATCCCCAACTATTCCATGGTCACATAGCTTTGGATCCTAGTCCTGACCTTTTTTGTAGTTTCTTAAATATATTGAGAATGAAAACATAGCAAGAGTGAAAGGTGGTTGAGCTCTCAAACCAAGAATTGCATTGGACTCGTAACCAAATGTGTAACCATTGTTGCAATTGAAATGTATTACACATATGAATCTAAATGTGGAGAGAGACTCTCAAAGAGGAAATCCACTATCGAGGAATTTTAAGAGGGAAAGAATATAATAAAACCCTAATTTTTGTACCATAGCATGATTTCACCAAGAATTGTACCATGGTTTCACTACCTTCACACCTCCAAAAGGTCATATATCCATTCGTGAATCCATCATTATCTTGTATTATTATTTCTCTATCTCACATTCACTCTCTCATCATTAAAGGTAAGAAGGTGACAAAACAAATAGTGATAAGACAATGATTGATTTGTCAGAAAGGGACATAGACACTTTTGAGAATGAATATAGTAATCCTAATACTAACTTTGGAAGATTGGGAAATATGTTTTATTTTACCCATGGGCTGCTTAGTGATCTCATCTTGAAGATTACATGTCTCACTTATCTGAGGGTGGAGATATTAGGTAAAATATTACCTATTGTATGTTTTTAATCCCCTTCCCCCTACGTACCCCCACTCTCACTTCATACCCTCATATATGAGGGATCTTGGTGAGGGATACTAAATAAAATATATTAGCTTTTACATTGTTCCATCATCCCTAGTCTCATACTATATTTTACTAATTATTCTTGAAGAGTGGGACCTGAGCATTGTCCTATGGTTTGTACACTAAGTATGAGTATACTTATCCAATATATGCTACAAACCAATTGCTTGGGATATAAATGAGCTAATTTTAGGGGATGTCATCCATGCTTGTGGCATTAGACCATCAGACATAAGAATGTGTGCTTACTTCCCCAAATTTATCCGCTGAGAGGTTTATCATTCATCTACTTCTTTAAATTCATTACCCTTTTCATTCATCTGGTGGACCTACAATGACCTTTCCTCCACTACATAGAAACACTTATCATGCATACCATAAACTCTCTTAATTCTCTTTTCATAAATATTGTACACTCATTTTAGTGTCATGCATTGTACCATCAAGCTCCTCCAAGGCCTTCTTTTATGAGCAATGGGACACTTCTCCTACGTGTAGAACATTTTTGTGGTTGTCAAAGATCAGTGAAATGTCAAACACTACCACCCTAGATTCAAGTTTAGTCCATATGACACACCATTATTTTTGCCTCCATTTTCTCTGTCAATAATGTCAAAGTGATGCAAAGGTTCATTGATCATGTGGTCACATTGATATGTTATCGTTGGCTTCTTGGTAGTTTATACATATATTTGTGTAGGAGTTAGTATTGTTAGCGCACATTATTCTTGGTGGTTTATACAACAAGAATAATGTGCACTAACTATACTAACTCCTACACAGGAAAGTTGCAGCAGTTCTAACACACTTTACAACAACAAAGATAGAGGAGGCCATGACAAGGAGGAACTCAACAAAAAAATCAGGAGATTAAGTAGCAAGGATTCCAACGAGGAAATCTAGAGGATCAGCGACAAGGAGACTCAGAGAAAATCAGAAAATGGTAGCAAGGAGAGAAGATGCTCCTTAGAAAATGAAATTGTATGATAATAGGGGGTAGGAGGGTTCTATTTATACTTTGCGGTTAGGGTATTAAAATATAAATTAAATTAAAATAATTAATATAACATGTTTAAATTAAATATAATTGAAACGCCCTGATATAATAACATTTAATTTAAACTTTAATTAACGAGACAAAACAATATAAAACCCCAAAACAAGAGGAGGAGGAGGGTTGGTGCACAATAACCCCACACAAGAAAGTCGCAACAGTTCCAACAAACTCTACAACAACAAAATAGAAGAGGCCATAGCAAGGAGACTCTAGCAGGAAAAATCAAGAGAGACGTGAGGAGATTCAAGAAAATCCCTAAGGATGCATAATATAGAAACTCAACAGAAAATCAAAGGCTAGCAAGGAGGGATCTACTCTATCTAGAGAAAATGGGAAATTATGTAATGTGAAGTGGGAGGGGTTCTATTAGTCAGACAATCCAGACACACTAAAATCTTGGCCAAATTGATTCATGGATGAATGTTTGGATTTTTTGCTATTTTTCTTTGATATGGATTGTGAATGATAAACCTCTAGTGGAATATAATCATAGCGAACCCAACTTTTGATTTCACTGACTTCTATGTGGGTTTTTTATTATTATCGTGAAAAGTTTGTGGTTTATCTTAATTTCTTATCCCTTAGGTCCAGATTGCGAAAAATGGTTTTGGAAGGCCGAATCATGATGCGTCACTTGGTCATTTAGCGACTTATGGATTGAAATGCGTTGTTTTGTGTGCATGGGTGATGAGTGAAGGATAAGGGCTACAGTATTGTCTATGGACCTTACTTATCTTTGAGTTATTGATTCATGGTTGAATGACCGGTATTTGTGTTTTCTAATGAGCAAGTACCCTCTGTGGCTTGATTATTTAAAACACAGAGATTTATCTGCATTTTTAAGTGCTTGAACTTGTGTACATCTTTGGATTTTTGATAAACTCTGCATTGTGGATAGATATTGTGGAAGTGATATGGAAACCGCAGCGAGATTATACAAACATTCCTATATCAAATGCTCTAAGGCATTCTATCAGAAGGGAAAATGACTCCTCCTTCAGCGGGAACTCAGAGTGAGCACCAGGTCTGATCAAAGGAGATTTTCTAGAGAGCCACATAAATAGATCAAGCTATGAACACCGCCAAACCGGTGTTATGGATGCAACCTTCTTAAACAGGTTGCACATCAATACTCCTTTACAGTGTGAGGAATAGCTCTATACAGAGAGAACATTTCACGGTAAGTTTCTTAAATTTTGTTTATTTTTGTTGAATTTTGTTAAATTACAATAACGGTTAAATCTTGAAGTTACTTTCAAAAATGTGTGTAGGCAATCAATTTAGAGCAAGGGGTGACAATGAGGTGGTTGTCCATGAAGATTCAAATGTCGGTCTGGGAGGAAGGTGGGTTATGGCAAAGGATGTCATGAAGAAGCAATTACATCCAGCATCCACTATCCTTGAGGAAAGTTGAAAATGAACTTCCCTAGGAAGGGAATAAAGAAGCAATGACACTTGAGCGATACTCAGGTGTCAAAAAGATGTTGGAAAATTATTTGGCAGTCTTAGAACTTCCTTTGGGCTCAAAAGAAAAAGCGAAGTTTGCAAATTGTTTCATTGTGGAAACTTTATAGATGCATATCGGAAAGGTGGGGGCCAACCAGCGTGAGTTTTGTCGATCTAATGAGGAGTGGCGAGAGTCAGGAGGTGATGGATGTGTGATAAATGGGATCTGGTAAAACATATTTTCAAAAGAAGACGCCATCTCATGTTCAATTTCAAAGAGGGGTGCATGAGGAAGAAATCTTTGAAGATTGTTTTTGTATTTTAAAGCACCCCATTTTTGTTGGACATGCATGTGGATTTTTGGTGCATATGAGGGGTATAGGTGGAGCATTAGGGTTCCTACTATTTTTACCAAGACATTTTTTAGAGTTTTTCTTACTTTTATGCGCAGGAATTATACCGATCCTAGTCCAAATATTATGGTATTTGGTAGGGGCGTTACATATATTAATGCGAGGCATACTCGAGGGAGTGGAGCATTGTGATTTACTCCACAACCTCTAATTACCATGAAAGGGGAATTTGCATCACTTTCGGAGTTCCAGTCAACATCAGAAGTTGTGAGGCGGGGAATGCAATGAAGTGGAATCTATGTTCCTATGGTGATAATGTTGGCATGGGCGTCGGTGAAAGCAGAGGCTAATTCTCAGGACACATTTGTTGATAAAACAGTCTGACTTGGATGCAATGTCGGTAGAAGAAGTTTTTAGATGTACCAACTTTGTAGCCGGGATGATGGTTGGAAGAAGTCTGTGAATGATGGCGAATCTGGAGTAATTATGTGTTCTAGTTAGGAAATTTTTGCCGCATTTTATGATAGTTTATTTGATTCTAGATATATATATCCTTGTTTCTATAGAAATAATCAGTGTTCTTCTTGCCAATGGAGTTTTGAGATATGTTAAATGAAGCTCCTGTTGGTAGGGGACTTGATTCAACAAGTTTGAATTTGGATTGATTGAACCGGGTATGTTTTTCTAATAGTTGTTCAATCTCACTCTTTTGAATAAGAGTTAAACAACATTTATAATTTTGTATAATTGTGTATAATTGTGAACAAGTTAAATCCTCGATTTAGTTCTTAGTTTTGTTGTTCACAACTCTCTATTCCATCAATTCCATCTCCACAGTACTTAGGTTGGCTTGTTTCAATTCTCATTAGGAGAGTTTAAAGCGGATGGGAGTTCGGTATCATTTAATGTATTAAAATCATTTAAATTTAATGTGTTATATGTCGTTTTGAATATAATTTATTAAATTTTAATTTGAAAATGTGATATATAGGCTAATGTGGAGAGAAATTTTACTTAGAGAGTGTGCTCTGGAGAGATATTGGGATTGATGAGGCAACCCGATTAGGAAAGGATGTATTAGGGATGGAGTCCATTCAGGGATGGTTCATAAATATACGTTCTTGAGCTTTTTATACAATTTTATTTTTCAAATTTATAGTTTCGCCTTTCCTCAATTATTTTTGAATTATACTTAAGTCCCTAGATAGTTTTTAAGATTTGTCTTAAATGGTTAACTCAAACCTTATATAGGGTTAGATCATGAATGAACACCCATTTTGAACTTGAATATGTTTGAATGATTGAGAACATATATTTTAAATGGTATTACCTCAAAATATTATTTAAGGTTAGATCATGATGAACACCTAATTCTGAAATTGAATATGTTTGAATAATTGAGAACAAATTCTATCCCACACCAGAAAAGAGTTTAAATTTCCTTGATTGCACAATCCTTTTCTTTCTTATCCCTTTCTTCAAGAATGACGTAGTATTATATTAGAACATATATTCCATTGAAGAAGAGAAGATAAGTATTTTTAAGAAGAATGGTATTTAAAATGAAGATTTTTGAACTTTTTAGATAATAAGTAGTCTTTTGAAAAAATTGCTTAATATGGAGATTTATGCGGTCCTTGCTTTCTTGTCCAAGAATATAAATATATGAGAACATCTATTTCATGTGAAAATAGAAGATAAGTATTTTAGGAAGAATGGTATTTAACATGAAGATTTCTGAACTTTTAGATAATAAGTAGTCTTTTGGAGAATTGTTTAATATGGAGATGTATGCGTCCTTTAGTTTGAAAGGGCATCATGAAATTGATTATATTACCACTGCATAAGAAGATGAAATATTTAACTTTTGAGGAGATTATTATTTTATTGATCACATGTAAATATGATCAAATATAACCCACAGGATGAAAATTACATCTCTAAGGATTTGAGACTTTATCTAAGGAGGAATTTTCCCGGAAGGTTTTGGACTTTATTCACAAGGAGTTAAGTATTTCTTTGGAAGAATAACTTAATAATTGGAAATTTGTGAATTATCTTCATGGCCTACCGGTTCTATCTTTATTTTCATTATTAACTCTAACTCTAACGCACAATTTGTTTTACCAAGGACACCTGGAAACGTCGTAAAAGATGGATGTCGATTTTATTTTAATTGCAATTTCTGAATTAGGCTGTGATGACTGCTTGTTTGGATAAATTAATTTCTAATTTTGAAATCGTTTTTTGCGGGTTTCAATGTTCATGTCATGAAGTCATCCATCTTCGATGGATTTGAGTCCATAATTTTGGAGTTAATTGTCTTTGTTCCATGTTATGATCCTAAAATGGATGTGGAACATGTATTTTACATTGTTACTATTCGGACTTTTATTATGATGTCAGACTTTTATTATAGTTGTTACTATTCAGACTTTTATGTACATATATATATTTCATAATTTTGGAGTTCAAAATAACAATTTTTGTCTCAATTTTTGTTTGTTCTCATAATATGATTTCTCATAATTGATGGGTAAAACTAATGTTTTGTTTTGTTATGTTATAATTACTTATTGTTTATTTATTATTTTACTTGCATGGAATATGGATATATTACATTTGTTACTTATTATTATTCCAACTTAAATATTGGTTCCAACTTAAAATTAATGGAGATGTTTTTTACTTACATGAAATTTGAATATTACATTTGTTACTTATTATTCTTTTAGATGGTAGTTGAATTATTGAATATATAAAATATAGTCACATGTTTAATATTGTAGGTTTCCTTGTATAATTGTTTGGTTATTTAGCTCTTATCTTTATTCCAGCAATCTTTTTTAAGATATTAACAATAATATATGGGGTTTGGTTTTAAATCTTTAAATTCTTAAAATTTTAGTTATGAATAAAGTTAAATTTAAAATATAATTATTTGCATATTGAATTTTTATGTACTTATAAAATGTTTCATTAATGGTAGCTTGGTAAATTCCACAAGGTTCTCTATTTTAAATGGAAAGAAGTGCAATTGAGACTTCTTTCCAAGGTGAAACTCTTATTAAATGGGCATTGTCATCAAACTTGTGATGAGACTTCTTCCAAGTTGAAACACTTATTAAATGGGCATTGTCATCAAACTTTTGATGGAGAGAAAAAAGCAGTTAAATGTAAGATATTTTGCAGTGCTTAAGCATTACCAAAACATAGGATATGGAGACATAATCAGATAATATATGAAGAAATTGAGGGGTGATGTTGATGTATGAGATTTATTTGAGTGAATTTTATTTGAAAATGGTGCCCAAACTTGTATTAATGATTGACATTATTTAGCTATAGCTTGAGTTAAAACTATTGAAGGTGAATTATGATGTTCTCACTTAGAGGAGGAAGTGTTGTTTGTGAATATTTATATGATATTATAGAGTTACAATGCTTGAAGAAATGGTGATAGACTTATTCAATCTTTATTTTATATGTATGAGACTTTTTATGTGAATATTTATATGATAATATAGAATTACAATGCTTGAAGATATGTTGATAGACTTACTCAGTCTTTATTTTATATGTATGGAACCTTTTATATGCTCATTGAAATATTTATGAAATGTATAGCTTTTCAATGCAATGGCAAATTATTTTTCTAATTTTCTTCTCTTTAATCTTGATGTCACATGTAGATACATAAATAAAATGTTGTGATACAATAGATATTAATTGATTTTTGCAAATGGTGTTTCTTGTTCAAATCTATTTGAGTTAGGTCATTATTATATGTGTATATTTATCACAAAATTTTTAAGGTCAAAGTTAGCATTTTCAGAGTTACAATTAGCATTTTGGTGATAAACTTACTCAATCTTTATTTTAATAATATGGAACCTTTTATATACTCATTGGAATATTTATGAAATGTATAACTTTTAAATGCAATGACAATTTATTTTTTCTAATTTGTTTCTCTTTAATCTTAGTATCACATGTAGATACATAAATAAATGTTGTATTCTTAGATATATTAATTGATTTTTTGCAAATGGTGTGTCTTGTTCAAATCTATTTAGTTAGGTCCTGCCATTATGTAATGTATATTTATCACAAAATTTTTTTGGGTCAAAACTTAGCATTTTTCAGGAATTACAATTAGCATTTTGGAACTCTTTGAAAATTCCATTTTCACATTTTAGATTTTATATTCACTCTTTTGGATCTAATATTGACACTTTATTTGTTTTGATTCTAGGTGATAAAACAAACATTAATAAAAAAAACTATTTGATTTCATTTTCCTTTTTATAAATATTTGTCAATGAGAATAAAGGAGTGTATAAATCCATGAAAGACTAGGAAAAATGACCTAAAAATAAAACAATAATATATAGTACTGCATGAATCCTTAAGTATTTAATTTCTACATGTAAATCCATAAGTATTTAATTGTGTCTGTAAAAAATTGTAATTTGTAAAAGTTTAATTAAAGTTATGACTTTCTTATAGTTATTATTGGAGTTAGGAAGACTTAATTTTGGTAAAATTATAATTTGATTTCCTAATTTTTTTTTTTTTTGTTTTTTTAGTTTCTTTTTGATCTTTTTTATTATCTAAATTGTTTTTAAGAAGGTACTTTGCTACCACCTAACATTACGTTCTCTATAGATGGGTTTTAGCGATGAGCGATTAGTTGTAATGGGTCATTTACTTGTGACCATTGATTCATATTGTGTGTTAACACCTCTTTCTTTTAATGTTGTGTAGTATGTTTTCAGGACTTTTCTTTTGAGCTTTCTAAGATAATGTTTGTCATGGAAGTGGTGGAATTTTTTAGGGATGGAGTTTGATTGGGCTCATCAAGTATGATTAATATTTTAATATAATCGGTCATATTGACATTGTTGTGAAATAACAATTATAAATATTTTGAAATATTTTTTTTTTTTTTTTTTTTTTTTTTTTTTTTTTTGTAATTAACATGACTTAATCCCCCTACATATAATAGTATATATGCTTTCTAAACATGTGTGCCTCTTTATGAACATGGGAAAATCAAAAAGGAGTATGGTTGGAAATTATGGGTTTGAAGGGGACGACTCTATAATACATATTTGGGAATGGGTTCAAACATTCTAGAGAAAAAGTAAACCATAGAATAAATTTCATTAAAGATATATTTTACTTTTCTTAACATGTGAGCATTTCAAATCACAAGATGGTCAATGAGAATTTGATATCATTATGCTGCCTAATACTATGTTTTCTTTAAAAAAGATTAACTTCTCATCCAAATGTTATAAAGTGGCTTGGGGACAATGATGGGTCTATAATTTGTAAGTGCTTCTTTTACTCTTATTCAAATATAGTGCATCATAAGGGGTTCCCTTGTTATTATATTAATTCTTTTTTAAATGCCAAGAACATAATTTTAACACTAATTAAGATGCAAATTCGATGGGATTGTCTCCCTCCTACATAGTATTTTTTTTATAAACATCATAAATGAAAATATGTTTGAAGATAATAAAAACAAGTTATCAAAATGCAATGTACTTTGAATGTAAAATTACAAATTATGGAATGTGTACATGTGCCAAGTTTGTTTAAAAACCGCGTAATGGTATTCCATCTTCAATTATTCATTCATGATGGACTTTGGTGCTGCATTTTAACTTTTTTTTTATTGAACTTCTAGTAGCACTTTATGCGCATTACACATACCAAATGACTATATTGACAACTTGTGACATCTCACTGGTATTATTGAAAGTGAACATGAGTATAGGTTTGATGGGTTTCTTGAAAAAATATCCTTTCAATGCAATGGATCCTCTTTCATATATAAAAGCTGTTATCATCAAATCTTCTAATAGCCTCATCTTTGTGACGTGCATCGCATCAAATAATTTTTCATGTTTTCAGTGTTGTCTACTTGTGAAACCATGGAAAAAACATCTCGTGCATATAATTGGATATATTGTACAACAATTAATTAATGTTAGATTATCTACTAAGTATGTATCTATAAGTTATTTGAAAAATTTAAAGCCTTCAATTTAATTTTACCTTCTCTAGCAAGATGAGAAACTCTATCGCCATCAAGCCACGACACTATAGTTTCATTTGATTCTATCTCATCTAAGCTTGCAAGTGGCATTTTCTCTTTACATTAAGTTCAGTATGTCTCCAAGATTTAACATATCTGCATTTTTCATTCTCGCAAATATCTCTGGATTAATTAGATACCATGTTGAACAAAAACAAGAGTCGTTTAGTCTATCAAATGCAAACCCATTTTGAAAACTTTTTGTTTTAACTAAATGTATTTTTCTTGTTCGAGGTATTATCTTTGGCGTCATGCATAATTGATCTATTTTACATCTTCTATTCCAACATACAAAAAATACCTGCACAAGACAAAAACTTATTAACTTGAAATCTCTCAAGAAAATGATTGAAGATTGAATATAAATTTAGACTACATTCAAATTTATATATCCCTCTGTATAAGTGTAACATTTATATATAGACACACTTGCGCACATACCCATAGCCGGATTATATTCGCTTAGCGCCATGCACCATTCAACAACTTGTTCGGTGGATTCAAATAGATTGGCATGAGGTTGAGTTGTTGCAACAACCGAAGTCTTTCGTTTTATACATGCTACCCTACATCGTCGTACTCTCCTTGCCTTTCCATGACCGGTCTCAAAAAAATTCCAACTGTCTGTAATCTTTAATTTTTTATGAAGGCGGCATAACCAATAGAAACATCATGCAGATTTGAACTGACCAACACACCCATCTAACCATATCCAATATCGATCGAATATGATTTAAAGTTTTTCAATGAATCGCCAAGATTTATCGAAAACAATGTTGTACGTAGTATTGGTATTAGATGTGTTCGATCATCACTTATATATAAAGTGATATTCTTTAATAACATGTCGATTGTGATTGGTGTTTTCTATGTTTGGAAGACTTCATTGAGCATGTCTATATAGAGCGTGAACCGACAAATATAGTGACTTGATGGGAATGATAATATTCACTCTGTTTTCATTTTTTTGAGCGAGTGTGTAATTCTCTGCAAAATCAACTTCAAACAAAATTGTCTGGTGGAAACACTTCTGCGTGATTGTTTGAATTGTAGATCTTGCCATTGAGCTCTGTCTGAAATGCTTGGTGTATTTATATATTCTTCCTCAAACTTCTTCAAAACCTCTATCAAAAATATTTTATCTGCCTTCAATTCAAGCCTTTTGGAAATAACACTTAAAGAAATGTGTGGAGTCGTCTTGCTCAAATATTCATATACTTCCAATTGACTCTTATATTAGAAAATGATTGATCATTAGGTATCAATATGACACTTTGAATGAAACAAACTTAGATTTCCATAGCGATCACATTTATTTCCACCAAAAAAAATGTGTTGGTGGAAAGAAATCATCATCTTCTCTTTCACGATTTGGATATAAAAGCCTGTGTGGAAGGAGGAGGTGGGTGGCCATAAGTTTACCAAAATCCAAAAAGTGTCGTGATACAACTCAAAATACACATGATAACGACAACAACAAAAACCATGGTTTGTTGGACAGTGATAGGTCTAACAAACCATGGTTTTTGTTGCGCAAATGTATTGATAGAAATTTTAGCTTCTTTGAGGCTCTTCTTTGGTTGTTAAACAACTCTATTTGTGTCATTGGGAATGTATGTTTTGGATGTTCTTCATATTGATTTCATGTTATTCTTTGAGTGTTGGCTTGTCCTTGTATGTGGTGAAACCGCGATTCTTCAAACCAAGCAATTCTGAATAATTCTTTAACATTTTTCTGCAAGTCTATCTTTATAGGGTTGTCTAGAAATCACAATCCAACAAGCCAATTCATCATTTACATCTATTTGGAAACGAATTTTTCTATGTTTGTGTAATGTTTTCTTGACGTTCAAAGTTTTTGCCATGTGTGGTGTCAAACGATCTTTTATACTTCTCCCTGAAACAATTGTTGTATTGTAATGTTTCACTGCAACACAGACATCTTCTTTCAAGATTTTCCAAAGGTTTTTAATGCACTAGTTATATTGACAAGACATTACCATTTGCACCTTTGTATCCTTTATTAGAGCTTTGAATACCCAATAATGTTGTGGCTTCTTTTAACTTTCTTGACTTCACTAAAGAAAGTAAAAGTTGAAGGCTGTGTTATTCTTGATTCATCTTTGAAATAAGTATTTTATATATTCTTAGTTCGATTATCTTGTATATAATGCTTATTTTTTCTTTTCCAATTTGTGAATTATCAACATTTTCTAATATTTCATCTATAAATGTTGATAGATTCTCACCGCATATTTCTTCTATAGGTGATTAGATCTTACGGTCAGTTTCGGTTTCAACGTCTTCTTGACATTATGAGACAAATCTATTTCTTTTTTTTGAAAAACATCAAGAATTGTAATTACAATCAATTATATTATTTACAATATTTTTTAATTTGAATTCTATACTTTGAATTTTTGTACTTTTTGAATACAGTACCAATGTGTAATAGGTGTGTTTTGATCATCATATCTTGCATGCATACACGGTTGAACTTCTTCTTGTCGAAAATCTCTATTGACATTATCATGGATTTATTTCTTCAATATTATGCGTTCTTGTTTACTCCAATGAAACTAATATTTCCTTTGCTACCGATTTGTGAGTATCATCTCTGAAATGCGATCATAATATGTAATATTTTCTCTTGCATGAAACTTTTGTTTCCCATGATTTTATAGTTATGTAATAAAATATATATTCGTAAAGAACTTCTAAAAATATAACATTATCTATTATAAATTATTCAATCAAAACTTGAACAAACATCATTACCTTATTATTCAATAAAAACCAAAAGATGATTGAAACTTTGTTTAAGTGTTTTAAAAAACCACCATGTATCGATACTGATCCACTCCGTTAAGCCCTATGGAGCGGAGGGAATAAAGAAAAAAGAAAAGAATATAAGTAGCAATCATTAATAGAAATGCTTTGAAATCCTTATCCCCGAGCTCGCCTCCTTTGTTCATTTGATGGATTGTGTTAAATTTGTTATTACAATCATATTTAATTTGGTGAGAAAACCTATCACGGCGATGGTTTCATATTTCCGATGAATTGAATTCGTCAAGACAGTCTTTGGAAAGCGAAAAGAATTAATTTCCGATTGAAGATATAGGCTTCCGTTGGAGTTGGCCGGATTGGATTAGATTTTAGCCTTTCTTCCGAAGATTGCTTTTTCGATATTTTCAGTAGAAAGAGTAAGAATTGGCCCGAAATTATAGAGGCCGGTGCTGAGCGTAACTAGGCTTGGGAGGTTGGGACTCCTACAGAGCATTTGAGGAATTTGGTTTGAAAATGATACTAGCATTTCCAAAATTGAATGTATTTTCAATTCGTATAATTTTTTTCATTTTCGTTATTTTTATCTAGTTTTATTTTAATTTAAAAGCTCACTACCTTAATATTTTGTTGGACATTATGATTGAAGAAATGAAATGTCTCGATTCATCAAAAATTTTGTGAAAAATTTGAAAAATATGTTCATAATTAACAAACTTTTATTTTAAAGGATATATTTGATTTTAGTTTTAAGTAAAATTAAGATAGATACAAGGTGTAGAAAACATGTTTTTAAAACTCTTGCTTAACAGTTTTCGACGGTCAGCTTCAAGATTCTAGAGAGTATAGTATTCATCTGTTAAATTCAAAACTATAGTCATACTCTATTAAAGTATGACTATAGTTTAATAGAGTCTCTTTAGATTGTTTCAGTGTATTTCATTTCTTAAAACATAAGTTTAATAATATATACATTGTTGTATAAATAAGTAGCTCATTATCATTCATTTCGTGTTTATGAAACATACTGTTAAACTGATTGTCCAATTCACATGTCAAATGGTGACAAAACAAAGATTCAAAATAGTCATTGGAAGCCCCAACACAATTCTTCTGGGTTTTGTTTCGCGTAAAAGTGGAATTCACAAATAGAAAATATACTTTTTGTAATAGCCGGTTTGAATAACTTGTGAAAATACAGTTTTTTTTTTTTTCTCTTAAAACAAACAAAAGTGTAACCCATCTTCATGATTTCACAGGTGCAAAACTGGTATAGAGTGCCCCCTCTCCATATATTTTTTGAAGGAGCCTTAACGAAGATTGAGGTAGTGAACTTCTTCTTGGGATAAAAATATTTAGGGAAAAAAATGGAAGTTATACACTCTTAAGTCAAAGATGACACCTTACTTTTAAGTTGATCTTCAATCTAAATAAAAATAAGGTTCAATCAATGGGGAAAAACTAAAAACCTATTCAATACTAGGAATCCCATTGTCATGGGGGAAACTAGAGGCAAGTCAATAGAACCAATTCTTAGCAAGTGAAGAAAATTAAAGCATGGAGATCCTAATGGCTTATTCCATGACAAGACCCCTTTGATTGCATCAAGTATCAACTATGCTCTTAACATATCTTCTTTCATATTTTCCATTGTTGTTTGAGACAACTTGATTCTTCTTCTGAACACTTTCTACCATGAGGTTGTTTTCTTATCCAATTCGAAAACCCCATTTATAGAGGGTGCACTCCCTCTCCATATATTTTTGAAGGAGCCTTAACGAAGATTGAGGTAGTGAACTTCTTCTTGGGATAAAAATATTTAGGGAAAAAATGGAAGTTCTACACTCTTAAGTCAAAGATGACACCTTACTTTTAAGTTGAGCTTCAATCTAAATAAAAATAAGGTTCAATCCGTGGGGAAAAACTAAAATTCTGTTCAATACCAGGAATCCCATTGTCATGGGGAAAACTAGAGGCAAGTCAATAGAACCCAATTCTTAACAAAAATTAGAAGAAAATTAAAGCATGGAGATCCTAATGGCTTAACCTCCATGACAAGACCCCTTTGATTGCATCAAGTATCAACTATGCTCTTAACATATCTTCTTTCATATTTTCCATTATTTGTTTGAGAACTAGCTTGATTCTTCTTTCTGAACACTCTACCATGAGGTTGTTTCTTATCCAATTCTGTCACCCAAAGCCTTCTATTCTTAAAATTTGTTTCTTTTGTGGAACATCCAAATTTTTTGAGCACTCTACATATGAGTGACCTTCTACCATGGGTCATACTTAACGAGTCTCAACATAACCCATCTCTAAATTTTATATCGTGTACTCCTATATATGGGTTTGAGGTTTGGACCTCTTCAACATAGATTTCCTTCATATATTTTACCCAAATTAATTCATATAGAACTTTGGCAAATTACACCTTTTGGTAGTTCTCTCAACAATGAACACCATCCATCATATATCACTTAATACTTTTATCAAATATTGAGTCTTTAATTTTTCATAGTTCATTCTTTACAAGATTTTAACCCTCAAAAACATGTTGATAGAATGTGTTAGCACTAGAAGTCACCCTCTGATTGCAGAGAGGGTAAGCCTAGTACACATCAATTTTTTATGTCACGGGTTGGTTTTAAAGAGGTCAAATGGGCACAGACTCAAGATGATATCCTTTTAACTCAGGAAACCGGATTGGTATGCACATGCAGGTGAGGTCTTGATTAACTTCAGTCAGTAAGTTGGAGTAAGGGTGAATAGAGGGAATACTTTGGTTAGGAGAGTGTAGAGGTATATCGTAGACATGAGGTCTTCCAGTAGCCTAAGGAGGAAAATCTTCAAATACAAGATCCTCTTGGATTCAAAATAGTCGAAAACTTAAATAACGTAAATAAAAACACTGCAATCAAACATACATTA
>SNQJ01S0038337.1:82603-98951 GCA_010110895.2 Picea sitchensis | reverse complement strand
CCAGTCATGAGCCTTGCCATCCAAGTACATAGTGGAAAACTTGATGGCCTCCATCTCCCTCATGGGGGTGAGCTGTAAGTAAGTATCCAGTTTTTGTACCCAAGACTGTGTTGTCATCTTGGTCGTACCGTCAAAGTATGGAATTTCTATCTTCCCTACTCTACGTTCAAACTCAAAACTACCCCTGTGGTTTGTCCTAGGTTGATTTATGAACCTGAGTTGGCAATACTGATCTAGGGACATATGTCTTTGGATCTTCATATCCAAACTGTAGTATTCTTTGGTACTCCTTGCCATTTGCTCCACAAAATCTTCTACATGTTCATGTTTCCCTTGCTCATCTGTGAATGTGGGCATGTAGGGTCTAGGGTTAGCTCTGCTACCTGAATGTCGACCAAGCTGATCATCTGTGAACGTAGGTATGTATCGTCTCTGATTGACCCTGCTACCCATCTGACCCTGGCCCGTGTCTCCGTCCAGACTTCCTTCGGATCTAATTACTTTCTCCGGATTGTATCTGGTCTCCTCGTGGATTTCCCTGGATCCACCAGCGTCCTTATTCCCATACATATCAGGGTTCTTCCCTTGATGGTTCACTTGCATCAGAAGCTCATTTAGCTTGGATTGATTCTTATTCATTATCTGCAGATTCTCGTCAACCCTCTTCAAAGTTTCAGAGAGTTCGGCCTGTCCCCTTCTGCTGGTTTCATGGTACTCGCCCAAGTGTTGGACCAATGTGCTTTCTGTGTGGTTGACGGATTGTTGGAACTTATCAAACTCGGCTGCTATGAGAGCCAAGCCTAAAGGCTCATGGTCATCCCCTGACCCTTCCATTTCGGCCTCTATTTCACTGCTCGATTTCTTCTTTCGACCCATAAAAATACTAATGTACCTCTGCATGCGCCAATCCCTCCACAAATTTGGAGGATCGAAGCTATGATACCACTGTAATGATCCCAAGCCAAATTCTGGCATGGAATCACTAACTACCACTGGTTTGTGAATGTGTCGGTGTTTATTGAGCTATTAAGTGCATACAAGATTCATTCAATACATGAAGATCATCATACATTCAAGATATAGAAGCACAAGCAAAGATCTGACCCTTTTATTATAAGCAATGTAGGATCAATACAATAGATGGCCGAACTGGCATAAACCTCAGACGGTCGTACAAACAATAGATATGAGCTGCTACAAAATGCTCTCGTCAATACAAAGAAGCCTCTAAAGGCTGAATAAGTAATGAATACCAGTATCAAGCAGATCTGAATGTCGAACCCTTCAACCAGAGAGTGCCACGCTCCAAGTGGAGACAGAAGCCCTCAATAATTCGGCCCTGATGGAAGAATGCTCCAAACGAGCCCAAACTCGGTCAAGTAATAGATCAGGGCAGTGGGATCCTCCTCCCAACGTACAAGGCAAACCTCTCCAAGTGCGAAATCTTCTAAGAGAGATGTGCCCTCCTAAATAGCTAAATCGAACCTTCCTCAATGGTATGGTGCGCCCTTGCTGGAAATTCCCCAATAATACGGTCATGTTGTCTGTCGGGGCTCTAGAACGAGATATGTTGAGAATAGAATGGTGTGGAGGAATATTTCATCCCCGAGACCAAGCTGTGGAACAAGGTGAGTGGATATTTCACCACTGAGTTGCTCACAAGGGTTTGTACAGCAAACCCCCAAACTGAATGCTTCAAGAGCACTAACAAGAAATATACCAAAAATCAGGATGAATGATAGGTGCGCCCCAGCCTCTTACTTATACTTTTTCCTTCTGATTCTTTGTTGAGTTAGGTTACTCCCATGGTTAATTTCTATTCTTTGTTGAGTTAGGTTACTCCCATGGTTAATTTCTATTCTTCTGTTGAGTTATCTTTTACTCCCTTTATCCTTTTTCTTTCTCAAGTCAACTTAAAAATATAACCTTAGTCTAGTTGACCTTCCCCCTCAGTGTGAGACTATGACCTAGTGGGGGTGTCCAAGCCATTGAGTCTCCTCATCACCTCTCTAAGAGGTGGGGGACATTACATTAGACAACTGGAAACTTCATTAATATGCTCAAGATGAAGTACATGTACATACCATATCCTTCTCTCAAGGCTAGTACAAAATTCCCAAATATCCAATCTTTAGCTAGGGAATATCAACAAAACCCTAGCAACCAAGAAGATCCAATAAGCAAAAATCACTCCAACGGACCCTCCAAAGAAAAATGCCCTCATCTTCTTCTTCACAATTTCACTCTAGGGTTTTATCACAAAATCCTAATCTCCAATCTCCAAGGAATAAACCTTGACCCTGGACCTTCAAGATGCTCCAAGATACTCCAAGAAACTCTAGTGACTCAAGCAAGCACATGTGAAGACTCTAAAGAGATAGAGAGGCTAGTGCACACTCTTCTCTAGGTCACATCTCATCACAAGAGTGAATACAAGTAAGTGAACATATATGAATGGAAAGAATCTCTCCTTCCACTATTTATATGAGAGGTAAGGGAGACCAACAATACAATGCGGGCCTTATCTCTTACAAGCAACCTACAATGAACACTTGTAGGCCAACACAAGTGAGACGATGAACGGTGAAGTATGTGTCATGCTCCAAGATGATGTTGTGTACAATAATGGTTCCAAAGTGATGTAGTTACATAAAGCAAGTCCACATCCCTCTATCACAAGCCTCTATGGACTCCATTGGTCCTCCTAAGAAATATACTCCTCTAGGTCAATTGCCTCTGCAAGAATACAATCGAAGCCCGAGGCATCCCTAAGTCATCTCCAATTCTTCAAATAGGATGCCAAGATGACACGTGTCAACTAGGGCATGATTCCCTCCTCCAAGTTGCACAACGCTCCTCGTCCCATATACGACACTCTCCAAGCAAGTGGATCCTCCATGGATCCCTAATGAAGGGCGTCCACAAAGCTATCAAGAGAACTCATGTGTCAATCTATCTCAAACCATCCAGGGGCCAAACATATGCCATCTACCCCAAATCTTATGAAGCACCCCAACCATGTTATAAACACTTTCGAAGTAACCCCAAAAGTTAACATAGCACTCATTCAACCTTGCATAAAAGTATTCAAATGATAATATGTGGTTTTCATCATATCATTAATAAAGCAATCTCAATCATATCTACATTCTGATGAAAAACTTCATTAAGAAAGAAGGATATGCTCATTTCTCTAAAGCTTATAGATATCTTTTTTATCTCTATGAAAATTTCCATGGAATAAAAGTTGTTGCCCACCTTTATGAAACTCGAGAAGTATCTCTCCACCTCTTCCCATTCTCCCACCTACACTTATCTTCAAAGTATTTCATGTTGAACAGAAACCCTAATTCATGCTCCTACTTGTTATTATTATAACATTGCAATAGAGTTTGTGAAGAATTGCCCTCAATTAGCCATGACAATGCAAGCTTCTTACATTGACCCTCTATATGTTGTTCTTTACTAGTTGGATGGGAATGTTAAGCGACTTTGGCCTCCCAAAAAAATCTGCAACCAAAAAAAACAATGCAAACACTCCCACCATGCACTATGGTAGTGACTAGAAGTATGAAAACCCCATTAATTGCAAAGCACAACATGATCAACAAACAACATGATATTTGCATTGAGTGCAAACACAACCACACCATGTTGTAAGCATAGCACATTCAACAAACAACACAAGATCTGCATTAAGTGGTAACACAACATTTGCACCACATTATTTAATTCCTTTATTTAAATCATTTAAACTAAATGACAAAAGAACAATGGTGGATGATCATACAACAACAATGGGAATTATCTTCACCAATCATTTGTCCACATTTTTGTAATTCATGAGATCCAACTCCAAACACCGAGAGGTATTTATGCCTATTGACATAAATATTGATAGTAGCTCAAAGAAAGTAGCAGCATGGTGGAATGTATGTCATAACACACTCTAGATGTCAATCCCTTAGTTAATCCATCATTTTAAACATTGATATCCCTCTAGACATCGATAAGCATAGGGACGACACCTTTGATTGACTTGAGGCTAACCTATACACTCTTATTTTAATGATGATGAGATTCATAACCATTGTCATAGTGTAAGTCATCGTATAGTAGATATGCATTCAACATAAGAATTTTGAACCCAACTTGTCCATGTGTTTCAAAGGTGCATCTATGTAATGTTTTCATAGTCTAATGTTAATGGCTCTTATTTCACAGTTCAATTTTCTTGAAGGTCATAACACAATATATTCTCCTTTCATTTTGCATACCCATTAGAATTAATGAGTGTTGCTTTCAAAGTCAAATATCAATGAGTATTTCTTTATGATTCAATTCCCTTGAAGGTCATAGCACCATACTTCCATTCTACATGCCCATTAGTAATATTGAGCATTGCTCAAAGAAAGTAGCAACATGTCATTTCTATTAAATATCTCATGTTGTAAGGGTTTTATAGCTATTGCATCTAAAGAATCTACAAACTACCCAAATGGATTATTATTGTGTTGCTAAGGTTTAAGAGCACCTCAATTATCATGTACTTGAACTAAGTTCTCCCATCGAGAGTCTAAATATGTTTATCCTTGTCGACTTGCCAACATTTGGTTTGTTGCTACAAAAGCTCGATTATAATGAAGGTTGTATTCATATGATTAATTGTGTTATAAAATGGATTGTAGTATGCTAACTATATCAACAATCTCCACTTGCTAAATGAAATTCCTTTAGTAGATTTTGAGTATTGTTTCACTTATTCTTTTTTATTATTATTTGGAATGAGCTGCATCTTTTCATATCTATTTTTTCCATTGCTTAGTTAAACATTATTGCATTATAGCTTTGATATCAATAAGTTGATTCATCTTCCATTTATATGGATTTTGTTTGTTGTCATCATTTTTCTTTTTAACTCTAGCTACCATTAATCTTGCCCCATAAGATAATTCAATTGATTTGGCTCAAGATCACTGCCCAACATATTTACATAATTAAACTTTTCATTTTTCATGTTAAGTTTATCGAATTATAAATATCAATGGATTGAATTTAAAAAAATTACACTTTTTTTGAACTTGTAAAAATGAAAATTAATTTTAGAATTGAAACTTTTTATTTAGTTTGATACTTTCAAATCAAAAATAAAAGATATAAAATACAAAAATAAAATGACATTAATTGAAGACAAATTTACAACATTAATATTTTTAATCTTAATCTAAATATATTGAAGAATATAGAAAAATTGAAGAATTTTGAAAATATAATATACTAAATAATATAGAAAATATAAAATTAATATTTTTAATCTTAATCTAAATATATTGAAGAATGTAGAAAAATTGAAGAATTTTGAAAATATAATTTATTGAATAATGTAGAAAATATAAAATTAATATTTTTAATTTTAATCTAAATATATTGAAGAATGTAGAAAATTTGAAGAATTTTGAAAATATAATATACTGAATAATGTAGAAAATATAAAATTGTTGTGATTTTTAAAGCAAAGTTAGTATCGATTGTCTGCAAAAGTTTTTTTAATTTTTTCAAATAAATAATTTAGTCAAACTTAGATTTTTATTATTTTTTATAATTTAAAACTAATTAACCATGTTAAGTGTTATATGGAATATGTCCTTTCAAATAAATAATTTAGTTGAACTTAGATTTTTATTATTTTTTATAATTTAAAACTAATTAACAATGTTAAGGTGTTATATGGAATATGTCCTTTTAACCATAATTAAGCATGTATTGGCAATGGTTAATTAGCATCGCTTAAGCTTAACCATGGTTCGGATTTACAAAGACGTCATTTATGGTCATGAATGGTGTTTTCCCACATTGTTTATTGATACGATTAGAACAACATTTAAAACAAAGTTTTGTGCTGACACTCAGTAGAAAAGCTAAGAAAGGTGGACGGCGACATTTAAATGTCGTTTTGGCATTAGTTTTCTGGCTCCAATGGTATCGTGCCGCCGCCATTTTTATGAGATTATTCCACAATGGGAGAAGAATAAGTTGCAAGGCATGATCTAGGTGTGTATGGAAACATTGCTTTAATGAGAAGTACATATCTATTTGAAATTCAAACAGAACCCGTCACCCTTACGATATGTAGGGGAGATTTACCAAGCATTCAACCAATAGGGATTAACATGGGTGATAGACAACATCTCTAAATTGCAATCATAAAACTTGCAAAAGCTTTCGTATGCTCTTGCTTTTTGTCAGGTTCAATTTTCTCAAAGGAACCTATAAGAATCTTAGAATTCCATTCCTCAGATGTATTACGGATTTTCTCAGATACCCTTGTTTGCATTCAAGTCCAATCCATCCATTACAATTTATTTTCTGAATGTTCTTGCTTGTGCCTGAGATAAGACGGCCCAAGAAAGGCAGCAACCTAACCTCTCCAAAGTAGGGTGTAAGGATCTGTCTATCAAATCCATAATGCACTGAGAAGTTAATGTCCATCCTCATTTCTAGCATTTGAGTGATGAGGAGTAGATTTGCAATTCATAAGACAAGATTGAAACCACAAAGGGAAGCCTACTTAAATTTTGTCAAATCTAGCTGTAATTTTATATAGCAGCATGAAGTAAAGTTAAATAGACTAAGGCAGGCATCAATGTCACCATTGTCAGTTGCTACTATCGTAATATTATGGCATATCAAAACCATATGCTTATAGATTCTGGAATCACTTGGCCAACCCTGTACCTACATCTAAGACAACTTGAATTAATGATTAGTTAACAGTACAGGCCACTGCAAATAAGCCATCACTCCTGCATTATACAGTGATAAGCACCATAAAGAGCCCAGGCCAACTACTTATAGTGATAAATCGGTATCTAGCTCCCATTGACTAAAAGCAATGTCAGTGTGTCAGAAAAGGATGATTGATGGACATTTGCTGCCCATCTTCCAACTATCCTAATCTGGAAGGAAGTTTTATTTTTTAAGCTACCAAAGTTCCTTATTTCCCCTCCTTTTTTGGAGAAATCAGGGCATTAAAAAACAGAAACCAGTTCATTAATACAGAAGTTGATTAATGAACTTGAATCTCCATCTGACCAGCTTCAGATGATGAAAGGAAATATCCCAGATAAGTTTTGTTCTCTGCATATACTCTGAGTGAAATTTATTCCCAGTAATGTGCTGTGCAAAGCTCCTTGAGAAAGCCATTTGCTGATGCACACAATTGTCAAAACAAAAAAAGCATTCTGAACCCCTGGAAATGAAGGGAAGATAAAATTAAATTTGCATAACTGTTGATAGTACTAAAGACTCTAAACCAGATATCTAGGGAAGAACATTTCATCCCTTCATCCTCAATAACTAGTAGGGATACTTATTGTATTAGGTAGAGCAAGGCCTAGCCACACACAAGACCAACTGTCAACCAAATACCATACAAATGGGCAGCTTGTACTCATTGGTTACTAAACTAATTTCCTTTTCGGCTTTGGTCATTATAGCAGAAACCTCAGGTATGAAGGAACAAATGAACTTCTTAAGCACATCTGAATACAAATTGGTCTCCACAATCTGCCACTCTAATTATCCCAAGGCAGCCTGTCAGAATAAAGAGTTCTACCACAATATCTGAACAATCCACGAAGCTCAGGACATCCATTAGGATATGGAATTGAACGATGAAAAGGATCACGGCCTATTTTTTTCCTATGTAAAGATCCAGAACATCCATATGGATCTTTTTGAAACTGTTCTCTTACCAATGCTTCACCCTTTAATGCTGCTGCTGCAGATGACGGTGATGCAGGGGTCCCAACATAGAAGAAACGAAAGGTTGGAAACCTTAATGCTGATCGATGAAGCTGTGCAAAACGCTTCTCCTTAAAATCATAGCTCACGACCTGAGCACACATGATATTAGAGCTCATGGGAAATGTCGAAAATATCGGTTAACCTTCAGTTGAAAAGTGCAAAGAATATAGCAAATTAATTGAAACAAGTCTTCTCTTTGAAAATATAAACCAAAGTCTAAGACATAGGTCAAGTGCAGTCGATGAATCCGTACAGAAACTAACAAGTACATGTTGCAAAGTTGGTTAATCAGTGACTTGTGTCAACAAAATGATATTTGTTTTTTTTAAATGCATTCAAATTCTAGGTTTTCTATTGTAAACTTTGTTCCAAACATGAGATGAGACATAGTTTTGAAGTTGTTGGATGTCCAAAGTCAATGATGCATACTTAAAATGACCCTGAAACAGACCAACTGACCAACAATCAAAAGCCACCAAAAAATATGCTCCAAAATAATTGGGATGTTTATTTATGCACGTCTGCAGCACCTACATAATGGTACAGCAAAAGCTACAACTGTTCACAGTTTTGTTGTGTCATTTATTACTTTCTACTTTTCAAAGTAATTTTGTCTGTTAGACTGTGGTCTAGTGGCAAGTTGGAGCATTTACTGCTGCCTGCATAAAGAACCCAGGTTCGATTTCTAGCGAGCATGCAAAGTTCATAAATCGACTGGGTGCAAGTTCCACTGACCTTGAGGGCCTATGCTTTTGGTAGTTCTCAAGATGACAAAGTCAAGTGCAAGTCAAGGGTGATTTTCATGGAATAAATGCCCATTGGTCGCAGCATCTAAGCTAAAGATAAAACCCACGTTGTAGGAAAAAAAGGGAATTTACCCAACAAAATCAAAGATATTTTGTCAGATTCATGAGACTGAAGCTTATGCAGGCTCGGTGAAATATTTGGAGTTTACAATTTGAAACTTGTGACTTGTGACATGCATTGAGACATTTATGATTTAGTACATAATTGAGAAAGATTGAGGTTTACCAGTGTTTTCTCTAATTTCTGTTTCTGTGTTTTCCCATTTCTTTTTTTCTTTTGCATGTAATACGAGATTTTCAATCATTTGAATTTATAGATAGCACTTACAATGCATAAATTTGGTACCTGTATCTTACCATACACCTACACTTTTTAAACTATGTAAGCCACAAAAGACAGTCTGAAATCTTGGGCCCATTTTTCAACATTGCAGAGAGCTAAGGTCCAACCAAGTTTCCAAACAATATATTAGGAAAGACATCTCAACCAAAAAAAGAAAAAGACAAACATTTTCAGCCCTCAAGGACACTCCAAATGATGCAATCCATATGACATATAGCCATCGAGTCAATTCTTTGTGAGTCTCTCCTAGAGAAAAGATAACAGGAGAGCACAAAAGTTGTTACTTAAAGGCGCAAGAACCTAGCTCACCGTTATATTGCTAGGATATGATCCTGTAAGCTCCCGAAAACGACAAATACTGAATAAGAGATTCTCAAAACTGTCCCGAGCATGCTCTTCTGTTAGTGCTCTCCTTCGGACGTCTAGTTGTTGGCCTACAAGATGAGGATGCATACAAATGCACAGAAGATGTTCAACAGAGTCAATCAATATAATGTGTTAACACACAAAACAATAATGAATGGAAAAACTTTTGGCGAATCATAAAGCATGTTGAAATCCAGATACAAAGGGAAAACAAAACATGATATTTCTCAGCACTCCTGAGCATGTGACTAAAATAACAAAGGAAAATGGGCCAAAAAGTATAGTTTGTAGCAATATAAGATCAATTATGACATCAACAAACCAAAGCACTTTGGAATCAAGTATGCTAATTCAAAATTTTCTTTCTTCATAATTTCAAAATTTCATGCATCCATTCAAAATTTCTTTCTTCATTCTCAACCGTCTTACCAGCAATGCACAGATTTGATTGGAATTACAAAGCAATAGTAGTTAATGCATGCTCAGGCAGAATTGAACATGCAGAACACTCTCTAAAACAGGTAAGCAAAAATAAATACGACAGGGAAATTAAGCATGCTCACTACTATGATGAAACACAACCCATGCATTACCAGAATTGCTGCTCTTAACCAGAATTTCACTAATTCCCTATTCCGGTGATAGAAATCATGCAGTAAAAACTTCAGAGGAATTGAATGATGGAAATATAAACAGAAATAATTACCACATACAGTTTATTCATAACTATCATTGCATTCCAGACAATGACTATGATTATAACAGATTCATGCCCAAATTCACAAACAATCATGCCCATTCCAGTTACTTTCAGATTAATAAAATGCACAGCAGAAAATAATTAACATGCACAGGAATAAATAACAGAGAAAGAGAAGAACACTTATCTTTTCTTTGCAATTTATCCACCGACTGCAAATGAGCATTTTTCCACCCAACAACCATAAGCAATCTATTGCAGATGCCACCCCTAGGTAGAGGCTATGAGACCACGAGGGAGAATATCTAACTGCTGGCTATAATCCCTCACACATAGCCCAACCCAAAGTGTTCTGATGGAGAAATTCCAGTTATCTATTGTTAGGGTCCCACCCTAACAACCCTAGTTAATGGGGTTGGTCGTTATTTAATGTATTATGGTCATATCTATTAAATAAGGCCCACTAGGTAGTTAGAGTGTGTACTCAATAAATGTAAGGTGGACTCATTAAAGAAGGCCCACTAGGGAGTTGTAGCCTCATTAATGAAGGCCCACTAGGTAGTTAGGATTTTGGTCAGTGAGAAATGTAGAAGCTATGTAATCAGGTACTAAGTGATTGATATCGTATTGGAGCTCTGCTCAATTGGAAGTTGCCCCCCTCAAAGAGGCAAGTGAACATTGCTTCCTATTCAGAATAGCAACAAAAGTTTGCCTCTTCTTGTTGTTGTTTCGATACTTTGGTTCTGTTTTATTTGCTTTCCATGGTTATATTTATGTCTATATTGCTCTGAGATTCTGTTCCAGCTAAAACGTACACCACAAGTGGTATTAGAGCACTTTGCTATGCCATCACATGCCCAATTTTCAGAATTTTTTCGAAGTCTAGAGACATGTTCCAGTGTTTTAAACACAGATATTTGTTGTTCAATGGGTAAAACTATGGTTGGGGAAGCATACATGCAGAGTAATACAAGTGGAATCACCCAATTGGGCACCCTTGTACGCCTCTGATGGTACCCCTTCAAGTAGTATTGCATCAGAAAGAATCTGCCTATGGATTTGATCTTCCTCGTACCTTCGAGTATATCAGAAGCCCCCTAGGAGCCCCTAAAACTCACCTTACATAAGCCTCTCAGCCATCTTGTTGCTATAGTACATCAAGAACAGCACTCGAGGAGATCACTCTCGCATACTACAAAATTGGGTACTACAGTGTTACCGCCCAAAGTAGCACTCAAGTGATAAAGCCCCAAAGCACATGTGCAACCTTGAGGGAACTATGAGTCGTTGGAGGTTGCACCCATGTTCAAGACTTTTTCACTTAAGGATAAGGGTATGATCTATCCCCCTTAGTTAGTGCCATGAAAGATTCAGTCGAATACCATTGTTGGAAACCCTCAAGTATATCAGAGAGCCATCGCACTTGACACTCCTTTGTCCTTGGTGTTAAAATTAAGCAGTTGCAAGAGCCATTCTCCGGGAGGATGGAAAAGACCCTAGCTGAGATCTAGGGCCCCCAGTACACTCCTAGGGTTCTTGGTTTGAGACCAAGCAGTTAGAGCCATGGAAAAAGACCCTAATGAGGGCCCCCAATGTATTGTTGGGGTTCTTGGTCAAGGATCAAGAAGTTTGATGATGTAAGTCCCTAGATGTGTTCTAGGGCCCCTGGATGTGTTCCAGGGAATCCTTGCTCGGTGCTTGGATTGATCCTTGGTTGTGTACCTTGGTGGATAAGACCCTAGTGGTGATCTAGGGCTCCCATATGTGTTTTGGGGTATCCTGGTCTAGGACCAGGCAGTTTCTTGGTTAAGTACCAAGCAGAGATGATGTGTGATCTTCTTCTCTCTCGGGATGGTCCATGAGACCTAGGAGCAGTTAAGAAGAAGGACGTGATCACATCATTGACCTTCCTCTTATGTTGGGATGATAAAAGCTTATAAGTTATCATGAGACTTATGTGGACATCTTGCCATTGAAGAAGAACCCCCCTTTGACTTTGTCTTGTTATTAATGTTTATGTATTTTTTATCTTTGTTAGCCACCTTGACTTGTTGACTTTCTAATTAATATTTTATAAATTAAAATATTAATTATTTAAATTGTTTATTTTTGTAGGGTTTATTTTAACCCTAAAGATATGTTTAAATTAGTTAACCCTAACCTACTACCTAAATTATAAAAAGAAACCTCTCCCCCTCTCTCACACACTCATCATTCTTCCTCCTATCTCTCACTTGGTCTGATTTTTGCTGCGGCCTCTCCTTGTTTCAGTTTGGTGTTTTTGCTGTGGCCTCCTTGGACGGTCCTCTTGCTGAGGTGCAGCCTCCTTAGGACTGTCTCTCTTGCTGTTATAGGGTATGGACTCCTCCTTGGGCAGTCCTCTTGCTGAGTGTTGTGGTGCGGCCTCCTTGGACAGTCCTATTGCTGAGGTATGGCCTCCTTGGGACTGTCTCTCTTGCTGATTTGGGGGTACAGCTCTCCCCTGGTTGATCTTCTTGCTGGTACAGTGATGCGGCCCTCCTTTTGGAGTACTTCTTTGTTGGGTTTTAGCTGCGGCCTCTTCCTCTCCTCCCTTCCAGTCTGCCGCCACCTCCTTGTTGTTTTTGCTGCCACCCTTATGTTGCCATTTGCCTCATTTCTGGTGCCACCTAGCTGCTGTCACCTAATTACAGCCTTCATCACTCAATCTGGGTTTGTTTTGGCAGCCCTAATTTCTGCCACCTATTTTGTTGTAACAGTCCCTTCTTGGACAGTTCTTGTTAAGGGCTGTTAGTGGTTTTTATTTCATCCCTGTACTTGACGTTTAGTATGCTGATTGGTTTTTTTGAGATCTACCTAAAGTTCTTCTTGGAAAAACTGTTCACAAAAGATCATGATGAGATCTACCCCTGAGGGTTTGATCCATGACCATTTGAGTTTTTTCTGAGCATACAGAAAAGAGGACAACAACAAGCACATCAGGTAAATTTGTTCTTTGTTTTTGCTAAGGTAATGTACATATTTGTTCCTTGTTTTTTCTAATGTTCAGATCTGTTTTCTTTAGTAATGTTCAGATCCATTATTTTACTTTTGTTAATTATATACATCAGAAATTTTTGAATATATTGATGATCTAAAACCACTGTAGTAAATAAAATTTAAAAGGATATTTCTGTTTCTAGTTTGTTCTTAAATTTCTAACATGGTATCAGAGCTTAGGACGTGAAAAGAGCTCAATTGTAGCAGACTTTTGAGCCTGCGTAGATCCACACCTAAGGGTTTGTTTTGCAGATCAGCAGTAGACTTGTTCTATATCAGATCTTGTTTTCAGTATGGCTTCATCTTCAGTCAAAGCAGAAGATAGGCTTGAAGGGGCTTCAAACTTCAATAACTGGAAGGCTAGGGTTTTTAATATCCTAGAAGGTGACTTGGATGAGTTGGTTACCAGGGTGATAGAAGAACCTACTTAAAATGTAGGAAGAGCAGCCTATAAGAAGAGGCAGGCCAAAGCCAAGAGGGTCATTTTTTACTCAGTTAAAGACAGCATGATGTCTCTTATTGCTCATCTAAGGACATCTAAGGAATGCTTTGATACCCTAGCAAATCTATATGAAAATAAGACCCCAACTCAAAAGAGGATTTTGAAGAAACAATTACGTACATTAAAGATGGGAAAGGATGAAACTATCTCTGCCTTCTTTTCCAAAATTGTCCGAACAAGAGATCAGCTTGCAGCAATTGGAGTTGCAGTGGATGATGATGACCTTGTACAAACAGCAATAGATGGTCTTCCTGACTCATGGGAGACATTTCTCTCATCAATCAATGGAAGAGAAGTTCAACCCAACTTCGAGAGATTATGGCATGATTGCCTAGAAGAAGAGGGTAGACTTAAAAGTAGAAATGAACCCTCAACGGTGAAAGACCATGCTCTTTCAGTCAAAGCCAAGAAGTGGAAGAGGTCTTCTCAGCACAAAGGCAAAGGTAAGAAACCCCAAGGTAAGCACTCTCACTTTCACTCTCATTTGTCTAGAGTAAGATACTTTAACTGTAAAAGACTAGGTCATTATGCAAAAGACTGCAGGAACCCTCCTTCATAGCAGAAACGGAGAGGCAGGTTCCTTGCTTCAGTTGCAACTGAGGAAGAAGAGCTTCAAAGAAGGAGAACCAGAGTTGCTACTAAAGAACAAGAACAGCACAGAGAAAGTTATCTTGTTTCAGCTCTCTCCGGTATTGTTACCAAATCGGAAGAAGTTTGGTTAGTGGACAGCGGGGCCTCCAAGCACATGACAGGCTTCAAACAGAACCTTGTGAACTATCGAGAGAAGAAGTTCAATGTGAAGGTAGAATTGGGTGATGATGGCACCTATGCCATCAAAGGATTTGGATCAGCTTCAGTCAGGTAATGTATTTCATATTGAAGAAATTCTCTATGTACCTAGATTAAAGAAAAATCTTATCTCAGTTGCAGTTCTAGAAAGTAAAGGGTATTTTGTAGCCTTCTCCAAAAGAAAGGCTTTTATGTGGCCCTCAAATGAAAGTATGAGCTCAGTCATGACAATCGGAGCTCAAGAATGTGGACTTTACAAAGTCACTAGTCATTGTGGTCAAGTTATTCAAGCATTAGCTCATGAGATGATCAACCCCTGTGAACTATGGCACRGAAKGTTTGAACATCTCAACTATAATGCTCTCCCAGGTTTGGAAAAGATGGTAACARGTATGTCAGTTTTTTCTTTTGAGCATGATAGTATTTGTAGAGGTTGTGCTCTTGGTAAAAATACAAAGAAAGCTTACCCTCACAGTAATAGAAAAACTAATGGTATATTAGATCTTATTCATTCTAATCTTTGTGGACCTATCACTGCTCCGTCCATGAATGGTTGTCTTTACTATATCATTTTTATTGATAATTGTTCTCGTAAAACTTGGATTTATTTTCTGAAAACTAAAGATGAATCTTTCAATAAATTTCAGGATTTTAAGAGGGAGGGAGTTGATCTTTGTCCTTATAATCCTTAGCAGAATGAGGTTGCAGAAAGAAAGAATAGAATAATTTGTGAAGTAGCCAGAGCCATGATGTATGATCAGAATCTTCCATTGTCTCTTTGGGCCGACGTTGCAAGCACTACAGTCTGTATTCAGAACATGTGTCCTCATAAAGCCTTGGAGAGAAAACTTCAGAAGAAGTCTTCACCAGTTAGAAGCCTTCAGTTGACCACTTGAGAATTTTTGGTAGTCCTGTCTACATTCATGTACGAAAAAGAAAAGAGGACTAAGTTAGAGCCCTCTGGAAAGAAAGGCACTTTTGTGGGTTACAGTGAAACCTCAAAAGCATATCGAATCTATGTACCAGGGAAAAAGTTCATAAAGGTCAGTAGAGATGTGACCTTCCATGAGGAAGCAACCTTTCGTCGTGATACAGAGGAGCAGGAAGCTCCATCTCCAGAACCTTCAAATTCACCACTTTCGGATGAGAAGAGGGAGGAGACCAGAGAGCCTTTAGTGGATCCCATAAGGGATTCTGTTGAGTTTCCCCCAGAGAAACCTCCTGTCAAAAGGAAGCCAGCATGGTGCCGAGAAATTTTAAAAGAAGCAGAAAAACATGCAACACCTAAAGGTACCTTCAGAGAAAGCAAGAAACCAGATAAATACTCAGGATTGATAGCTCTGTTGAATCTTGTGATTGAATCAGAACCTTCCACCTTTGATGAGGCTGTCAAACATAAAGTGTGCAAGGATGCCATGATAGAAGAGTAAGAGTCAATATTGAAGAATGATGTATGGGAAGTGGTCCCAAGACCACAAGGCAAATCAGTAATAACCTCTAAGTGGATTTACAAAATAAAGAATGCAGCAGATGGCAGTGTTGAAAAATTCAAAGCTAGATTTGTGGCTCATGGCTTCTCTTAGAAAGAAGGAATTGATTATGACAAGATCTTTGCTCCTGTTGTCGGGTATAACTCGTATAACTCTATCAAAATCATCATCTCTCTTGCTTCAGTTTTTTATTGGAAACTTCACCAAATGGATGTTGAGACTGCCTTTCTTAATGGTGAAGTTGAGCAAGAGGTTTATATCGAGCAACCTGAGGGTTTCATGATACATGAGATGAATCTCATGTCTACAAACTCAAGAAAGCCTTGTATGGATTGAAACAAGCTCTGAGAGCTTGGTATGGAAGAATTGACAGTTTTCTTCAGAATCTTGGGTTCTCCAAGAGTATAGCAGATCCTAATCTTTATATAAAGATTGTGAAGAATCATCTTGTTATCTTGGTTTTATATGTGGATGATTTGTTCCTTACTGGAAAGGAACATCTGATAGCTCAGACTAAGAGAGAGTTAT
>SNQJ01S0038337.1:51112-79612 GCA_010110895.2 Picea sitchensis | reverse complement strand
TGGTCTAGGCAACATTGTGAGGAGGGCGCACCATCCTAGGGCACATCTTCTTCAGTTGGGCTTGTGTTTCAGCTTGGTTCAAGCTGCTATTGTATCAGGTTCATCTGTTTATTGTACTTGTATTCCACCTTCTATTCTCCACATATATGCACTCATATTCCAAACTGGTTTTCCTCCGGGGGGGGTTTATCCAGGGTCATGTTGACCAAAAATACCTGTGTTCATTTTCATGTATGCTAGTGTTTAGAACAGCAGTATTTTCAGAAGTAAAGATCTCTAGGTGTGTTACATATATTTTGGTATGCATGTACTAACATCTTGGTGACAAAAACTACATGCTAGAGCACCTAAATGGCCTATGTAACCGTAACAAAACAGCGAAGAAGTTCCTGAACAGTTTGCTGTTATAAAACAGCAGCAAACCTTTGTTTGACAGTTGAAACTTAGAGCCAACTTGAGGTCAAAGACAGACCTAGTTGGCAGCTTGTTAGGACCTGGAAAATCTTCACTCAAAACCTACCTCTGCACAGATGTTGAACATCTTTGTTCACATACTCCCCCCCATTGTCTATCTTGATTCCCTTTCCTGATTGCTTCTCTACAAGAGCTTTGAAGTCTCTGTCAGCTCTAATTTTTGCTTGAGGAAGTATACCTAGGTGTACCTTGACCAATCGTCAATGAAGATCAAAACATACTTGGCCCTACTCATGGATCACTGAGAAAATGGACCCGTGATATCAATGTGAACAAGCACAAAAGCTAATGAGGCTCTCCATGCCTTTTCCTTTTCAAATCTTATTATCTAGATGCTTGCCAAGAATGCAGCCCTGACATATACACTAATAGAATACTTAGTGTATGGCAATCCTGTCACCATACCCTGCCTGCTGAGCTGTTGAAAATAGCGGTAATTAAGGTGACCAAATATTTCAAGACATAACCTACTTACTTCATCACAATGTGTTAGAAGTACAATTAAGGTGACCAAACATAACCTACTTACTTCATCACAATGTGTTAGAAGTACAGTAGAAGGAGATTTTGGAATAAAATTAGAAAAGATGTACAACCTGGACTAGTGATATGCTTTCCCAACTGCAACCTTTGTTCCATCAGAGATTTTTGTAATGACTACTGAATCAAGTGTGAACTCCACTTGCTTATCAGTACCTGAATGGGTGATCTGATAGATGGAAAGAAGGTTTATGGATAAGGAAGGTACATGCAATACATCCTGAAAATGCCCATGATCTAAATCAATGGTTCATTTCCCGCATACCTGAACCGGTGTATTATCTCCCATTAAGATGATAGGACTGGTGCATGGCTCCAAAGAAGTAAAGATTTTCTACGATGAGGCCATATGGTTCAAGGTTCATTAATCAAGAACCCATGTGGATAATGAGGAAGAGACAGCAACAAGTGCATGACCTCTTTCCTTGCCTTTGCCTCTATCATCTTGTGGCTTTTCAGATTTCTCATCTTTCTTCTTGGTATTATCAGGTACATTGATATTATGCCTCTCAAGAAGATCGGTCATCTAATCAATATGCTTCCTCATGCATGCATGTTCTTCATGATTGGGTTTCTTGTGTTAAGCACATATCATCTTCTCCTTTGTTTTCCCAATTTTAGAGTTGGAGGACTATTGTGTAGATTTTGGATTGCACTCCTAATCTTGGTCTTTCTTGCCTTTGATTTATTGTTTAAGTTTGCTACTATTTTTGCTTCCCTCATTTGCAGCAAGTGTATGCATCTTTGTTGTCTTGAGGGAACCCATTTGAATAAGTTTATCTCACTCTTGGGTGAGAGAGGCAACAAAATCATCCAATGAAGGCATCTTCCAAGAAGCTTTGAATGCAGATTTTGTTGCATGGAAGGTAGAAACAAAAACTGAGTATTCAAGACCCAGTTTGGACAGAATTGAGAGAATGGGTTGCTCTTCCTTCTCCATCTTGTCTATGCCACATAATTTGAGTTGAATCAATAGTGATTTAAACTTGGTGAAGAAATCCTGGATAGTGTTGAAACTGCTCAGGTTCAAACTGACAAACTCGTTCTCTAACTGATGTCCTCACAACACATCCTACTTGCCGAAGATTCCTCCCAGCTTGGTCCAAACTTCATTGTGTGTTTTTGCATACTCAATGTGGAAAAAGATGTCAGGAGAAATAAAGAGTCATAACAATCCATATGCATCATCCATTTGATTAAACCATTGTGCCTTTTCAACAGCGGAATTCGGTTCCATTGTGATCCTGTATAGGCTTTTACTTTGCAAGAGAATAACCACCTTTGTCTTCCATTCATAGTAATTGAATGGTGTGAGGATTATCTGCTGAGATTGATCCATCTTGTCTGGTACGCTATAATTTGTGTCTTCCACCTGCAAATGTACACTTCTCCCTTAGATTCAATCAAGCTCTGATACGATGTATGATTCAGCTTATCAACCCAAAAGAGGATCTAGAATCTAATTGAGAAGCAATACAATTTGAGAGAAGAGATG
Organism: Picea sitchensis; assembly: GCA_010110895.2. NCBI lineage: Eukaryota > Viridiplantae > Streptophyta > Pinopsida > Pinales > Pinaceae > Picea > Picea sitchensis. The sequence goes on along the minus strand of SNQJ01S0038337.1, from coordinate 77,103 downwards.
AGAAGAATTATTGGAGCAATGTAATTCTCATTAACCTGTAGAAAGAAGAATGATCATCCAAAGATGAAAGAATACAACGCAATGCAATTGAATGCAATAGAATCGAATTAGTGATCATGCAACTATGCTAGGATTAACTACATGCAAAGCATGAGAGAACATACTTATGAAAAGCCAAGTGCGCTTTCATGAGAGAGTTAACTTGGCTTTTACTAGCCAAGTGGAGTAAGCTAGCTCATAATAGAGAAGTGGAATAAACTAGCTTCTAGAAAATAGGATCTATGCACTTTCATTCCTAGAAAAGTGCAATTAACCCTAAAATGTAGGAAAGAAGCGCTCTTGTCACTTGAAAAGTGGAATTTAGCTAAGATAAAATGGAATTTACTTAAGATAAATCCCTAGAAATAAGGGATGAACCTCAAGTACGCTCTAGGAGAGAAAATTATGCATGTGAAGGAAAAATTTTGAGAGACAAACATGTCAAAGGTAAATAGTAAATGATCACCTGCAGAATAAACAATCCTGACCAAGCAAGAGTGGCCGCAATTATGAGAAGGGAGTTGTCATCAATTACTTTATTTATGGTCTTGTTGTAAAATCTTTATTGTCGTAGGATGGAAAAAGTGAATATCAAAAAGCTAAGCAGTCAAGCAAAGATAGTGGGAACGTTATCATGCATCGGAGGAGCAACGCTGATGACATTATACAAAGGTCCTCTTATTAAGATGGTTTGGTCTACACATCTTCAATCTCCCCAGACATCTTGTTAAGATGGTTTGGTCTACACATCATCAATCTCCCCAGACATCTTCAAGCGGAACTTCAGTAGCTCCTGCAATTGATAATAAAGACTGGATACAAACGAAAGTGAAGACTTCTTACCGAGGAAAGTGAATACATGCTGTGTGGAGAAGATACACCTCTCTGTGTGTTTCTGGGTCTATGTCCTGTTGTGGCTGTAGCATTCCTGAAACTGCAAAGCATACATAAAGATGTGTTGCAACTTGCAAAGCATACATAAAAGTTGTGGTCGAGCTTAGCGTTCAAGAATTTGAACTGAAAGTGCTTAATATTCTTAACCCATTCGTTGTCTTCCATGCAGAAGACATGAGGGATGTGCAGACTATGTATGGGAGCATGGTGAGTGAGCTAGCTATAGTTAGCAGGCAGACTTGGAAGTATGCATCCAAGCTACGGCTGGACAGAGCTGGTGGAACTTGCTACCAAGTGGTTACATGCAAATGAGCCACTAGACACCACCACCACCGACTTTGAACATTGTTATGAATTATGAACTAGATAATGAACTATGAGTTTCCAAACATTAAATATTTAGAGTTAATGCTAATTTGAAAGTTAACATTAATTCACTTATTATGTATCGATTGTTATGTATCTATTATAAATACATATGTGGTTTCCTAAGTTTGAAGGATTTTGCTTCATCTCTTCTTCGATATGAGGCCAAATAAGTTGAACAAATTTCTCATTGCTTTAGGTAAAGTGATGTACAGAATTCCTGTAGAACTTATTGGATAAGAAAAAAATACTTAATATATCTTCAATATAAGACTTAGGATAACTATGTCTCGGTTTGTGGATAAAGTAATACTAGCGCATACAACAGTTTACTAATAATCCTACTTAAGGCAGGGACTAATAATACATCCCTATTATAAATGATGATTTATATAGTGAAATTTAAAAAACTTTAAATAGTAATCTCATAGAAACAAAGATAAAGATAACAGTAAGAAAACCAACAAGGCCCCTTATTTGCTTTATCTTTACCAATTCTCGATTGGATAGCAAAGGTACGTCAAGAATTGTTAGCAAATGCTCCACCAAATACAAGCCGACCCACTGCACATTTGGGCTACACTTGGCAAAATGATGCATTATGCTATAAAGGGCATTTTTTTTTGGTTCAGACTTCAACATTTAAATCAAGAGTGTTATTTGAATAACATTCCTCTCTCACAATGGGTCACTCAAAATTTCAAAAAATATATGAATAGATTAAGCATTCATTCTTTTGGGAAGGCATGAAGAACAACATCCACATCTTTGTGGCAGACTATGACACATGCCAACGACACAAAGGGGAGATGGTGAAGCTTCCATGCACATTACAACCTCTACCAATTCATGCCACAATGTGCACTGAAATTTCCATGGATTTCATTGTGGGGTTATCAAAAGCAGGCAAGAAATCAATGATCATGATGGTTGTGGATCACCTTTCTAAATCTACTCACTTTTGTGCTTTACAACACCCCTTCAAGGCCTCCACAGTAGCACAAGTTTTCATGGACAATGTTTTCAAACTCCATGGCATGCCTACTTCAATTGTGATAGCATGTAATCCTACATTCACTACCAATTTCTAGCAAGAGTTATTTTGTCTTCAAGGTACCCAATTGAACCTCAACTTGGCATATCACCCCCAAACGAATGGTCAAACATATGCAGTCAACAAGTTTTTGGAAACTTGCACTATATTGCCTCAAAAAGGCAAGCCCGATGGGTGCAACGGATACCCCTTGTAGAATGGTGGTACAATACCACCTATCATGGTGCTACCAAAATGACTCCCTTCTAGGCAATTTATGGACAAAATCCCCCATAACTAAGTTGCACAATATGGGGAAACGGGTACGAGTTGAAATGGAAACACACTGGAAACATGACCCCTCAAAAATTTGGAAATGTGGAAACACGATATATATATATATATATAATGTGTTATTTTAGAAATGGCACATTACATTGAAACTTTGAAAAAAAACATTATGAATAAATGAGCAAGAACATTTAAATGACAAACAATGTTCCACCATTGCTTATATTGGGATCCTCATCATTAGTATCACCCTTTGCCTCTAGTCTATCCTTTGCCTCTACCTTGATCCTCTAGGGACATCAATCAACAACACTCACTTTTGATGAAACTACCTAATCCAAGCCTTAAAATATGGTAGAAAAAGTTGAACATGCCTAATCAATGATTTTGCCTCGAGTGAAGGGTACCTTTTTGCTAAGGCCATGACAGAGGAGATCAACAATCAACACCACCAACATCGGGGTACATAAAGGGCTTGGTGCTCTTGATTAAATGTCAATCCCATACCTTCATACATGATAGGATCCAATGAAAATGTTCCAATCCGGCCATTCCAGAAATCCTAAAAACTGTTAAGTCTATTGAATTTTGAATGGGATATGAAATTCTACTTGGAATGAGGTTGGAACCACTCTCAAACATCCTGAAACAATTAAGTGTAATGTTAAAAAGTTAAGTAAAAGTTGAAGGAAAGATAAAGGACTTTAAGAATTTAACATTACCATTAATTGCCAGCATTTTTGGTCAAACCTTGTCAAAAAACAAGTCAAACCAAGTCAAAATAGGCAGATTTAGTGTTGGAACTGTTGATGTTTTGTAGCATCGGCCATCGGGAGGTATTCCCACATTGGCCTTGGTATCGAGCATGTGGGAATCATTGTTGGCACTCACATTGCATTGAGAAAACCCTTTTTTATGGAGCTGGGGTTTGGAATTGTGCTGTTGGGGCTTCACACCCGCATGGAAGAATAAACAATTCTAATTTAATGTTGAGTTTAGAAGGGGTTCCTAAACTCACTCATTAGACTCCTATAAAAGGAGAGGCTATGTGAGGAGACACTTAACACATCTCATTTTGACATTATGGAGTTAGCATAAGTGAGTGAGCACTTGTGCCACAAGGAGATTGGGATGGCAATTTCAGCAAAGGAAATTATTCACTTTGGCAAATCTGGCCTAGGGTTTCTGGTTTTTTGTTTTCTGATTTTCTGAGGAGAGAGGAGGCTGCACATGCGAATTTCTGGGCAGATTGCAGGGTCGTACAGGTGACATCATCCGTACAGCTGTGACATCAGCAAGCTGTACAGCAAGTCTGCAAGTTGGAAAGTTTTTCCGGAATTTGCTGAAGTTGTAATTTTGCTGAGAGGACTGGTTTTGTCCTCGGAATTTCTCAATCTGAAAAATTTTACTGAACAGAATTGATGTCTCATTTGCCATGGATGATTTCTCTTTGATCTTTGTGTTTCCGCTGTAATTTTCTGTCATAATTTCAGCGTAAAATTATTCAGTGATAACAGCCCTAGTTTACTGTTTGAGGTCACTTGGAAGCAATTTTCAGATCTGAAATTGAATGCATTGATTGCCTTGAAAAATTGACAGGAAATGTGTCGTACAAATGCTGGTATGGCTCGAAACCACGCTTTTGACCATACGAAACGTGATTTCCAGCTGCAGAACACATTTGTATGGCCGGAAATGCATTTCAAGGCTGTACCACACACGTTTCCACATGGAAATGAGCATGGTACAGCCCTATACTAGACATTTCCTGCAACATAGTTTCACATACACGAAAGGATTCCCAGGTCCTTATTAGTTATCTCTTGGTATTTTGAAGTTTATTTCATTGTGGGCAGTAAGGTTATTTATTTCTCTTCTGCAATTTTACTGCTGGAGAAAAATTTACAACCCTCAATGTGGAGGGAAAGAGCCAAACTGCTAGGAGTGACATGAAACCACCAGAGAGTGAAGAAACCCAAAATTCAAGACTCAAATAAATAAATTTAAAAAAAAACTTATAGTATATAGAAAAAATCACCCAGACAAGAAAAAAAGCAGCAACGGTTCTGAGGAATGGCCATGCACTCTTTGCAGACATATTTTTAACAAAAGCTACACCAAAGTTTATCATCATCTTTAGACTTTAGGATATCCCTAGTAATGGAGTGAAGAACTGTGCATATTCACTTGAAAAAATAACAAAACAAACCAGGCTTCACATGGCTGCCACAAGCACAAATGTAGACACAAACTTGGACAGACCCATGGCTTGAAGCGACCTAGACTTGGAGATACTCTTAGATGAATCATATGCATAGCAACGTTAATGACAATGTACCTTGTCAGTCTGCCAAGGCACTAGGATGTCTTCTACTTCAAATAGGAGGTCCGAGATAAATGAAACTTTTCTAAAAATGTACAATGTGCAATGCAGGGAGTATGCAGATAATGCAAATGTAGAATTTTCATGGCTGATGAGATTGCATCTAGTGTCACCTGTTCTCCTTAGTACAAAGAAATGGTGAGGATGTTAATTTTCAGACCATGGTAAGCATACTTTGCACTCAGAAAAGAAATAACCATAAACCTAGGTAGCTTAAAACTCAAAGCTTCAATTAAAACAGCAATCTCTGAATACGTGAATCAACAAACACATACTGCTGCAAATTACAAACAGCAAATACACAGACCTGAACTCTCAATATTGCATCTGTATTCAAATAACTAGAAAAGAAAACTACACAGCAATATAGTAAAACTGGAATKAAWTGTTTAACACTCTACCTCTACCTATCTTTTARAGACTATGAACGCAGAGAGGCTACAAATAGAACCCTAGGCTAGGAATAGAACCCTAATCCTAAATCTGCCTAGAAAGGTGAGCCAACYACCTAGAGAACTGCACCACTAGGAGATGTTGCTCATGCATGCAAGCATAAGCCCAACCTAGGATAGTACACCCTTATGTAAAACTGGAAGTTACTCAAGCTCATAAACTTTAGCTAAAAATAGCTCCAAGCTAATTCTAGAAAAGCAAACTCAAAAACAGACAAGCATCTATTCTAAAAATTGAAATATGAAATTTGGAACACTGGTACTAAAACTGGAAACAGATAAGGCCGACGCATGCATGCACCCTCTAGCTCCTCCATAAGTGCACCACGACTCTATAACCACTACTACACCTAMACTACACAGCTGAGTGCACCATGAAGGTCTGAAGACTGCTGCAGAGGCTGCAGAATAGAACATTGCAACAGAACACTGTTGCAGAACAAAATGTTGATGCAGAATAGACTGCTGATAGATCTGCAGTGCCGCGTTGATGATACTGTTGATCACTGTTGAAAAAGTCGGCATCGGCAAAAAGTCGACGAGGGTCGAGAAAACATCGTTTCCAAAAAAGTCGGAAAAAATCGGAAAACCACAACAAACATTAAAAAATACAAAATCTATTCATTTTTTTCAAAATTTTAAACATATAAAGCAACAATAACATCAAATAAACTCATTGGCACATAAATATGGAGAAAGCACTGATATATATGATGTAGTGGATGCCAAATAAAAAATGATACATCAAAGTCGATACCGAATCCTGAACCCTAATAGTTGTCCAATCAAGGACTCAAAAGTGGAGAACCAATACAAAATGACATCACATATATAAATGTTTCTCATCATCATGAGGCAGATGTACAATGCAATGTTTTAAAACTCGGACTCTGCCTCGGAATTGGTCGATGGTCAACTCCGAATCGGACTCGAACTCGGATTGACTTGGACCAATCTTATTTCAATGACTCGGTTTACTAAAAATTACATAAAATATTTAAATTTTAATGACAAAATTGTATTTTAAAAATTCCAAACCATGATTCCAAAAAAATATTGAAACTTTGAAAGAAAGCATAATGAATAAATGAGCAAGAACATTTAAATGACAAATACAAATGACAAGCAATGTTCCACCATCGCTTATATCCRGATCCTCATCATTAGTATCACCCTTTGCCTCTACCTTGATCCTCTRGAGACATCAGTGAACACCTCCCAATTTTGATGAAACTACCTAATCGAAGCCTTATAATATGGTAGAAAAAGCTTAACATGCCTAATCAATGATTTTGGTTTGAGTGAAAGGTACATTTTTGCAAGGCCATCTAAGAGGAGTTCAACAATCAATACCACCAACATCGAGGTACATAAAGGGCTTGGTGCTCTTGATTAAATGCCAATCCCATACCCTCATACGTGATAGAATTCAATGAAAATGTTGCAATCCTACCAATCCTGAAATCCTGAAAACTGTTAAGTCTGTTGGATTTTGAATGGGATACGAAATTCTACTTTCTCCATATCAAGTTCGATGAGGTTGGAACCACTCTCAAACATCCTGAAACAATTAATGATAATGTTAAAAATTTAAGTAACAGGATAAAAAGGAAATGTCAACTTTTACCATTAATTGCCAGCGTTTTTGGTCAAACCCTTTTAAAAAAAAAATAATCTTCCATGTTAGTGGGGTCTAGTACCTACTTGACCGAATCAAGCCCTTCTCCTTCCTTCTCCAACAGAGACAAACACAAATGACAAAAAAAAACTTAGAAAATCTGCTTTATCCCCATGACTTCCACTGACTAGCCAGTGATTTTTTAGAAACAATCGCAACTTTTAGGAAAAAGTCGCGACTTTTATGAATAAGTCACGACTTATTGACTTTTAAAAAATCGCGATTTTTCTAGCAGATTTTTAGTCGCCTGGAAAAAATCGCGATTTTTCGAAGGCTTTTTTAACTATGTTGTTGATTGTGGCTTCAACCCACCTGCACAAAGACCAAGGTTGTTGCTGGGTACACTTCTCTTCTATGGGGAAACTATGGTGTACTATCGTGTTGTTGAAGAACAACTTCAAAGAAAAACAGGTAAAACTCTAACACTCTGTCTTTGCAAGGAAGGTGTTCTTCACCAAAACAAGACATATTACAAGATCTCAAACCTCCCCTCTGCTAGGGTCCTTGTCATCATGTGGACTATCTGTGAACCTAAAGAAATATAACCCTAGATTATTGCTCCTATGCTCTAAAATCTTTCAGAATCTTCAAAAAGGTGTAAATCCCTTCTATAAGAAAAACTTCATCAACAACCTACCAACCTCCTATGTCCTTCATGTCAACTTCACTAGTTAAAAATTTTTACACCACAACATGAGTTGTTCAATACTTCTTGCAATGATAAACTCATTTGTATACAAGACAATAATAAGTGGATCAGAGCTATCAAATAAAGAATTAAAATATGCACTAAACTTGGAAAAACCCAACTTCGGTAAAAACTCATCAATCTTGAAATACCAAAGTCGTGGTGCACGCATTAGCATATGCAGGGCCTTCTTCAATATAAATTCATGGGTATCTTGCCCATTCACCCCAAAACCTCTAGCAACAGAAGTAAAAGACTCAACAAGATCAACGCCCTCTTTCTAAAATAATTCTCTAGTCACTGGAGTAAAAGTCTCATCAATCTCAACTCCCTCTTTCTAGAAGAGTACTCTAGCAACAAACATGCCCTGAAATTCTTCAATGCTCATAAATTGTATACATGAAATCAATTGTTGATTCCATGGTAGCTTTTGAAACTATCCGCACAATGCTGGAAGCCTAGAACAACACTCCTCCATCATGGCATCCTACCATCCCTGCTCTACTAGATTAGCAAGTAGCATATAAAGCTCCCCATCTCAAACACCTCTGGCCAAAACTCAACTAGGTTCAAAGTTGTGTCTTCTAATGCTCACTTGCTAACCATCAAGCTCATTGCTCAACCATACATTATATATTTGTCGTGCAAGACATTGAAAAGAGACTCTTCATTAAACCAAGAACATACAAGACATCATCAACTTCAAGAACATCACCTACATGCAAATTGAGATTGAACCCATTCCTATAACTGGATATGCAACAATATCACCAAGCTCCACCTGCATGTCGACCCCCTACTCTTGCACTTTGTTGAACTCCTTGTTGAAGGTCATGTGTTTAGAATCTAGATGCTTCATTGTCCACATACCACCCTACACTAGAGATGATGCTAGTGGAAGGGCATGATCCCATGGAGAAAGTTGTTTCAAGTCCGGATGCTAACTTATCCACTCTGACTACAGTGTCTGCACTCCTCACAAATCCCTGCTACTATTCCTAGGCTTTCTTCCTCTCAAGACACTGGGATGCATGGTGACCCATCTTGTGGCACTTGAAACAATTCACATGACTAAATTCTTTCTTTCGCTAGTCTGAAGAATTTGATTCTTCCTCCTTGCCCTTCTAACCCATCCCAGGTCCTCCTTTCTTGTCTCCTTTATTCACCTTCCCAATGAGAGCCAGGTCTTGAGCTTCCTCAAAACTGGCTAAAACCGTCTCTAAGCTAGTCTCCTCTCTAACGAAGTCATCCCACAATGTCTCAAAAGTAGGTAACTTCTCACAAGCACAAATACATTCAACAAAGTGATGCCATGAAAACCAAATCCATTCAAAGTGATCCAAACTAGCTCCTTCTCATCAATCTATTTTCCAATGGCAACGAGTTGATCTCTCGACTCTGTGATCTTCAACAAATAGCTCACTACAATATCAATCTTGCTCATGCGGGTACCGGTGAGCTTGTTCTTCAAAAACATTTTACAAGACAAGTTGACCCTCTGGTACAACATGACCAACGTATTAAACATCTCCTTCACCAACGTTTTTGCAATGTAAGGGATCAAGTGATCCTTCACCAAATCAAGGACGATTTACTTCGCCTTGGTCGATTTCTTAGTATGTTCCACCAAGTCCTTGGGATCAATGGGAGGTCAAACCTTTGTATCCACAAGATACCACAGTTCAACTTCCTCCAAGAGATTTTGCACCCTACACTTCCACGGTACAAAGTTGGAAGCACATCCTAACATGTGACACTCCTGAAGACCGAAATTGGTCATCCCTACAAACCCTAAAAGCACACTTGAACAAACAGATCAAACTCAAAAGAAATCAGATTTGTGACTTATCCTAGGTGAAAATTGTCTATCTTAAGTCAATAACAACCTTCTAATCACTGGAAGATCCTAGGCATCTCACCCAGCAACCTATCATAGGTCCTGATGTACTTCACTTGCTAAAGCTCAGGCATCACACCCATTGAAAGTAATTTGAAACCCTCTAACAACTCTCTCTCTTAGGCAGCAACCCATTCCATACACAGATCTGGAAGATTTCAGTGAACATGCTCTAATACCATGTTAAGCAAACTCTACACACGGGAAATAAAAATAAACATTAAAAAAAAAAAACTAAACCTAGGCAGCTTAAAACTCGAAAGCTTTAATCAAAACAGCAACCTTTGAATATGTTAAGTTACAAACACATACTACTAAAAATTACGAACAGCAAATACATAGATATGAACTCTCAATATTTGTATTCAAATAACTCAAAAAGAAAACTACACAACAATAGCTCAAAACTAGAATGGATTGTTTAACATCCTATCTCTGCCTATCTTTTATAGACTAAGAAACCAAAGAGGCTACAAATACAATCCTAAGCAAGGAATAGAACCCTAATCCTAAATCTGCCTAAAATAGTGCACCTCCCTGCATGAGCCAACTACATAGAGAAGTGCGCCACTAGGAGAGGTTGATCATGCATGCAAGCATGCACCCAAGCTAGAATAGTGCACCCTTACCTTTAACTGGAAGTTACTCAAGCTCTGCTAAAATAGAACTATCACTAAAAATAGACCCAAGCTAATTCTGGAAAAGCGAACTCAAAAATAGACAAGCAACTATTCTAAAAACTGAACTGCTAAATCTGCAACAGCAGAACTAAAACTGGAAAATGACAGCCAGTGCATGCATACATGTGCCCTCTAACTCCTTCATAAGTGCACCACCACTCTATGACCATTGTTGCACCCTCACTAATCTGCTGAGTGCATCAGATGCTGACAAATAGACTGCTGCTGCAGAACGGAATGCTGCTAAATCTGCAGCATCATGCCAATGTTGCTCATAACTGTGCCTTCAACCCACCTGCACATAGACCAAAGATGTTGCAAGGTACGCTTCTCTACTGACAGGAAACTGTGGTGTACTGCTGTGCTGCTGAAGGAAGAACACCTTAGTAGCAACACAGGTAAAACTCTAACAAAACATAGTTGCTGGCTTGAGATCTGCACCCTCGGGTTACAAAAAAATGAGAGCACTCTTAGGTAGGGGAGTCACAAGGATGCAAGAGTTGATGGAAGACCTTAAGCAATCATGGGTTGTTGTGTCAAGGTGTTACAATTGCCATGGATGGTTGGACAAATATTCAACAAAGAACCTTGTCAAACATGATTGTCACCTCCCCAGAGGGGCCCCGTTTCTTAAGGGGCAACTGATTGTACAGGGAAAATGAAGGATGCATCATTCCAAGCTGAGGTATTGAAGGATGCAATAGATAAGATGAGATAATTTTCTTAATGTCTGAAGAATGACCACAATAAATAAGTCGACAGAACTAAAAAAAACTACAACTAGTATAGATACATAGTGGGAGCAATGCACAATACAAAAGAGAGGAAGTCAAGGCATGCTGGAGCTAGATGTCATTGCCTAGTGATGGGACAGAGAAGAAAGCTCCTTAGCAGAGTCATCAATCACTATGAAAGGGTCGATGCATAGTCAGATGATATCATGTGAAGGATGTCCAGGGCCGAGGGGCCCTGGGAGGAGCACTAGAGCAAGAGGGCCCATCTCTCCTAGCATCCAAAGCCATGGGAAAGAAAATCTGGATGGAAGATTGACTGCTCAACAGGGCCTGGAAAGTAGTTCTCTATGTGAGGGGAGCCCGACTATGGGATCTCTTTGAGCTAGTCCGTCCGCTGGACTAGTGGTGTCTGTTCTGGGATCTCTTGGAGCTAGTCCATCTGCTAGACTAGTGGTGTCTGTGCTGAGGCCGATAAAGATAGCTCCTTAAGGATCTTGACGAGGTTGATCGACCTCTCCTGGGGGGAGTGCAGGAGGAAACTCAAGGTCTCACTGATCTAGGATCTGAAGTGGCATGGATCTCTGCCCACTGCTCACTGCCCCGAGCTAACAAGATTGTGAATTCGCAAGATTGATGACAATTATCCTTCTAATGTAGTTCAAGTTATCACAGATGCAACATTGGATTGTAGATTCACAGGATTGATGATTCAAAGCTAGTATCAACATATATTTTGGACACCTTGTTGTGTGCATGCCCTAAATAATGTACTCAAAAACATTAGCTAAATTCCTTGAATCACATACATTGTTCTGAATGCAAGAGAAGCACAAATGTTCATTTGCAACCACCGTGTCTCTTTACCTATTTATAGGTATTAGGATGCATGCAAAAAATAAATTCTTGAAACCAAGAGATACAAGATATGCTACCTATTTCATCTTTCTTAATCATATGATTAAGGTGCAAATAGTCTTACAACTAAGTTACCAAATCCAGGGGTGAAGGTGTTTGGATCCACAGAACGACATTTCAGATCCATATCTGGCAAGGATTTATCTCCCAAGCAAATCCTATTCAGCTGGAAACAAATCCCAATGCCCTGAAACAGATCGTAGGTAATGTGTCAGATCCCAAAATTTGGAAACAGATCCCAAGCCAGCAAGGGCACCAGCATTCGCAGATTCTATGAAAAAGGGCATTTTTTAGGGTTTTTGAAAATGTGTTGAAACCCTAAAGGCTAAGTTATCTATTAGTGGTCCCCTCCCCTTTCTTTCAAAACACACTGTGAGCATTGAGCTGTGACCAGTGTGAGTGAAGTGAGCAGTGAAGCGTCTAAGCTTTAGAACAAAGAACCAAAGCTATATCGAGGACTCAAGGTGCAGTCACTCCATCAAACTTCAAATTCTATACTCTATTTACAACTTACAGGACCCAGGGATGTTGTTGTTCTTGAACTTCAAAGATCACTGTTTGTTAATGTTCGTTGTTTCACTGTTCAGTGTTAGTATTACAGTTTCAAGTTTACTGTTCTCATAGGCTGTTATAATTTTATTTGATGGACTGTGGATCCATTTTTGCTGTAATCTGCTCCACCTGTATTCTGCCTTTACATGTAGCTTGTTAATGGTTACATCATACATGTGTTGTTACCTGATTAACCAATTGCAGCCTGGTCAATGCTTCTAGTATTCTACATGCCACCATCATCCATCACCTGCACAGTTGTATCCACTAGTATGTTCATCCAGGGATAATGACCAAAAGCAAAACAATGGCAAAAATCTGTTTTGCATATTTTAATCACCATATTGATCCTTTTCCCCATATTTCTTACTTCTCAATCTTTTTCTTATTTTCCTCAAGTCGAGTTTTTTCTTGTGTTCATTCTATTAAGGCTCTAGTGGGCACTCCAAGCTCAATTACACCCACTTGTTCCTGTCAGGGAGAACATTACCAATGATGATTACACCCATACTTTTCAGACTTATAAATTTATCAATAATGGTTATCAGATTATCACTAATAACATATAGTTCTAATGCTGTGATTGCTGAATGGTTTTGATTCTCAACTCTGAATTTTTTTTAATAGAAAAATATTTCAATATTTTTTGTACTTATCATTTCCCCATCATATCTGGATTTCAAGAATCTGGCAGATCCATATCTGTATCCTGGTAACTTAGCCTTACAACCTATTATTGTTAGGGGGGAATCCAAAACAACCCAGGGTTAGAAGATAAAACAAATGATTTTGAATGATGATTGATGGGTTGACTGCAAATACAATATCTGTATCTTGGTAACTTAATCTTACAAGCTATTATTGTCAGGGGGGATCCAAAACAACCCAGGGTTGGAAGATAAATCATAAAACAAATGATTTTGAATGATGATTGGTGGGTTGAATGCAAATACAATATCTCTTTCACATCTCCAATAGTAGAAATGATCAGATACACAGATTCAAACTCCCCTAGCCTTGGGAAAAAACATGAGGCATTTGATAGCGTGATGGCAAGATAAAGTCCATCATCTGTCAAAAAGACCCTATGGAGTTTTTCAAAGAACTCCCAAAAGAGACAAGGTGGAATCTGGTGAACACCTCCCTTCATATTGTTGATTATCCACTTAATCCAAAGTCGTATAGAGGTCATACAGAGTTGCACCAATAGATGATGAAGCGGCGAAACAAGGGCTTGTTGACACTATAAAGAAGATATATAACCTTGAAGAATCAATTCTAATTCAAGAGTAATTTATTGTTTTTGCTACATTTAGGAGGCCTACTTTCACTCTTATCACTAAGGAGGGTGAGAAGTATATGCACAAGAGACTCAAATAGAATGGTGGAGAATGTATGGAGATAAAGCACCAGAGATTCATTAGATTGCTATATGTTTGTTATCTCAAGTTGTCAGTTCCTCAGCGACTTAAAGGAACCAGTCGACTTGCAATTTCATCTATTTTGTTAAGAGCAAGGGACTTAACGTAAGAGAGCAGAGAAACTTGTTTATGTGCAAAGCAGTCTTCACCTTTGCTCAATGAAACTTGTTTATATGCATAGCATTCTTCACCTTCGTTTGAGGGCACCTAAGTATTTAGAGGGACCTGCAACATAGTGGGATGTAAGGTGTGGAGGATGCTTGGTTGGCATACCATTAGAGGACACTAACTTGAAGGGAACCAAGGATGATGATGATGCAGAACCTACTGAGGCTCAGGCATTTATGGATATCCTTTAAGTGGAAGATCATAATTTATGAGCAGCTTCAGGATATATTTTGGGTATTTTGCAATTTAGGAATATGTAGCATGTGTACTATTTTGGGAATTTTGTCATTTTGGACTATGGACTATGTACTTCAGCATTTACAATTTACATCTAGACTTTTCATAGATAGACTTTATTTTTTATTGAATCAAGAATGGCATCTTTATCATTTTGTAACATGTATTGGTTTATGTTTCTGTCATGACTCATCCAACCTTTGTTTCATGTGGAATTGTTCAGTAATTTTTAATATATGATCATTGACCAATATAACATGTATGTCATTGTACATCGTATCACATATCATGCAAATTCTTGTTATTTTTTAAGTTATTTCGTTTCTTTGCAGGGATTTGTTCTTGAACATTCAGTTTCTCCTTCTCTAGCTGGGTGTACGGGTTCTGTCAATTTGCATAAGGTGGGTTGAGGGGATAGTAGCCATAGGGATCAATCTCTCCATCTATTAAAGTCTGGGGTTGATGACACTTCCAAATTCGAAGACACTCCTAAGTTGTTTAATGAATCCTCATCGAAGGCTTCAGTTCAAGGGGATGAGGATCCAACCCTTAGAAAGCAAGACAATCTCCCTTTTTACCCAAGAGTCCTGGGGTTTTGGCATCTCTTGAGTGTAACCTTGAAGAGGCTGAAATCTAGTCGAAGGTTATCCTTAAGGAAGACAGGAAATAACCCCAAAAACCCTCTATCAAAACCACTTACCATTTAACATCATCAAAAAAAGACTGTGAAGAAGAAACAGAGGCTTTGGAGGGGGTTTTGGCCCTTGACAAGGATTTCCCTTATACAATGCAAAGAAAACATTTTATACCCAAGGAAAAATCCCAGGCAATGAAAGAGGTTAGAGAAGGGAAAAAGTCAACAATCTCTGGGGCTTTTAGAGCTAGAAAGCCCCAAAGAATGGTGATCAAATGATTATTCTTTCTTTGAACTCTAGAGGGGTCGAGGGTGCCCTGTTAACCCCCAAATTGCCTGCACAACTGGAGGGTTAAGATCCAGCTAGATTCCATCAAGCTGGTAACATTTACAGGTGCATCTAGGTTTTCACAGTGATCAGAGCTTGCTTCAGAGTCAATTCCATCAGATTCCAAGAAACTGTGATTTTTAGCAGTTCTCCTATTTTCTAGGAGCCAGAGTTCTGAGGTCCGCATATCAGAGTTAGTTACATATTATTGGTCCCGCGATCTCATGATGTCAGTGAGCTTATTTCAAGCGGCATGCGAGCACTTTCATGGCACTGTTATTTTTAGTAGTTGGGTTTTCAACACTTGCGTGTTGATTCTTAGTGTATATTTGGGTTCCTTGCAGAAAAGCTAGTGTAATGAAACTGTTTTCAATGACATGCAAGAGGCTACCATTTTTAGCAGTGTCTATTTTTAGACATACTATATTTGGCAGCAATCTCATAGCAATTCCCTTCATGTTCCGTCCTTCCTACTTTTTAGGAGATGGACTGCTAATTTTGGCATGTCTATATTTAGCAGTTCTATTTATAGCAGGTACAAGATGTGATGTCATGGTTCCAATGTGCAGTGGTGGAGTGGTTTCTAGGATTCCAATGGGTGAAGAATGGTGAGTCAATTCTGAATTGAGAAAATGGATATATTCCCAATGTGACATGTGGCAGCCATTTGAAGGATTTTCATTTAAGCTAAACCCTAGGTCAAATTGATGTTGATCTATTAGCAAACCTCCAAACCTAATTCGACCTTCTTATCCATTCATTGCATGTAAGATTAGCCCAAGACCTAATTTGACCCTCTTAGCATGATTACTAAATTTATCATTACTTGTGCCTTGCTATTTCTGCAACCCTAACTCGCCTTGCTATCTTTGTCAAGCTAAAACCCTAATCCGCCTTGTCATTTATAAATTGGTATCTTTGCTAATTCTGCCAAGCAAAACCCTAGTTTGACCTCTTTTGTATAACTGGCATTTTGCTAATTCTATCAAAGCCTAAATTCGATTTACTTATCTATAGTTTGCATCAGAGGTTAAGAAACCCTATCTTCAAGATGAATTCATGGTCTATTTATGGCTTGTGATCATCAAAAGGGGGAGTTATTGATTACAGATCAAGGACAGTCACACGTGTAGCCAGGATAAGTGTTGTAGTGGCTGATCACTGGCAGACTTGTGAATACAACAATGATTTAACTGCTCTGTCATGCTCTGTAGATAGGTATTTCTGGCAGGTTGTCATTTATATTTGAAAAAAATAACAGCAGCTACAGGATGACAATGGCAGATTAGAGCAAAAACAATTAGTTAATATCGCAATAAATCCATGCTGAGGTAATTTATTTCTAGCAGGTATTAGCAATGGAATTAATAAACAGTGGGTTGCTACAGGAATCAGCGCTGGAGTCAGCCATGTGTTATATTTTCATTGCCATAAACAACCCTATACCTCAAGCAGCTGCAGTTTGAGAGTATTTTTAGCCATGGGATTATTATTGGCAACAGGGATACTCAGAAAAGTGTAGTGGCATGCTGGTTTTTCCTTCACAAGTCAACTAGGGTTTGAAATAATGCAGGTCAACTCATGAAGACTGAGAATTAGTGATATTAAAAGTTATTACAGCCAGAAATAGTATTTTTCCTATTGATTTTATGTTACACCATGGCACAAGTGCGTGCAGCTAAAAGCAGTGAAGGAGAGTTCGATTAGCTGCCACAGTTTGCTGTTGATGGCCCACAAATAACTAATTGCATGCAACTTGCCTTTTCTTGTTTGATCATATGCATGCAGGCTGTTTATTTTTTGCTGTGATCGATTTAGTCAAACAGCAGTTTGGATACAGCACAATAACTTGAGAGAGTCTATACATTCAGTTATCTTTTATTCTTGGCAATCTGCAGAATACCTTTGGCGGGGATATGCTGCATGAAGGATAGTTTAGGTTTTGTTTAAGTCAAAAAATAACAAGATATCTTAGTAGGTTACGCCCAACTGACAGACTGGATGCTCAGCATAAGTAAGGCAGTTATAGTAGGCTGAACCATAAGTCAAAGTCAGAAGTATGTCATGCAGAGGTTATCAGTGCCAGTTCGATCTTTTCTTCCCTCATGCACAGTAAGGCATACTATGTCCTGATTCCTTTCTATTGGCTTCTACAAAAACTGAATTGTGATCACTTTGAAGGGGTTGGACATTTTTTTTAGAACAGATTGCAGGGAAGATTCCATCATCCTCCCCCCTCCAGATCCGCTTCATCACTGCCATCACTGTGTACCTTTCAGTTATTGCAGCCAGTCTTATGCTTATTGTCATGATGCAAACAATCTTTTCAGTAATATACAGCTAGAGTTTGATTATGCCGTATTGAGCATCTCTTTGAATCTCAAGGTTGAATAATTGTTAGTGGTGTTGCAGTGGTTTGGTTGGCCTCAGTGCTCTTATTTTGATATTATGTTCACTTAAGGCACACATTCGTTTTCTTTATTTCATTCACAGTTGTAATCGGTTAATGAACTTAATCTCCATCCTCTCGTATTTAATTTAACAGTCTACCCTGTCCTTGGTGGCTAGCTAGTATCTCAAGGACAAGTAGTTTGTGTGCTGATCATTTGTGTTATTTACGCAGATTTATTAGGTTATTGACAGCATACGGTCACTGGGGACAACCCCCTATGACTGGAAAATCACCAGTCCAAACGGAAAGTAATTAGCAGTGACAATAGGCTAATTACTTGTAGTTATTTCATGTATTTGCTAGTGCAGATTTGTGAGATAACAAGACAAGCTCCCCCTTTTACTCAAGAGTCCTGGGGTTCTGGCATCTCTTGAGTGTAACCTTGAAGAGGCTGAAATCCAGTCAAAGGTTATCCTTAAGGAAGACAGGAAAAAAACCCCAAAAACCCTCTATCAAAACCACTTACCATTTAACATCATCAAAAAAAGACTCTGTAGAACAAACAGAGGCTATGGAGGGGGTTTTGGCCGTTGACCGGGATTTCCCTTTTACAGTGGGAAGAAAATCTTTTATACCCAAGGCAAAATCTCAGGCAATGAAAGAGGTTAGAGAAGGGAAAAAGTTAAAATCTCTGGGGTTCTTAGAGCTGGAAAGCCCCAAAGAATGGGGATCAAATGATTATTCCTTCTTTGAACTCTAGAGGAGTTGAGGGTGCCTAAGCAACAAGCCCTAAAAAGACTCTTTGAGGTAAATAAGACAGATATCATCATTTTGCAAGAAACAAAGTGTGTTGGGTCAAAAGCAGTGGGATTTTTGTCTTCCTTTTTGAAAGA
Organism: Picea sitchensis; assembly: GCA_010110895.2. Lineage (NCBI taxonomy): Eukaryota > Viridiplantae > Streptophyta > Pinopsida > Pinales > Pinaceae > Picea > Picea sitchensis. The sequence continues at coordinate 58,428 of SNQJ01S0038337.1, read as the reverse complement.
TTGCAATTTTTGTTTAGTGGATGCTGAGGGTTTGTTGGGGGTTTGGTTTTGGGGTGGAATGCTAATTTCGAACCTATCGCTACCAATGTCTTACATGCAGGTATTCTGGTAGAAGTTAGATCCAAGGAATTGGGGAGAGTTTTTAGAACAATTAATTTGTATGGGTCCTATGGGACTTTTTGGGAAGGGATAAGAGATTCTGGTATTTTAAAAGACGATAATGTTATATTTGGGGGAGGTCTCGACCTGACTCTTAATCAGAGTGGTAATTGGGGGAAGTGGCAAGGCAGGATCCACTTCCAAACTTTTTCTCACACCTTTTTGAAGACCAAAAATGCACTGATGTGGAACCAATCAAAATTGTCCCTACATGGAGAAATGCAAGAAGAGTCGGGAAAGGTATATCTAAGAGGTTGGACAAGTTTCTTGTGGCTGAACATCTGATGCAGGATAGTGTCAAGATGAAATCCTGGTTAGGGTATGGAGAATCATCTAATCACTTCCCTATTTTGCTAATATTTGAAATTGGAGGATGGAAACCCCCTGGTCCCTTTAAATTCAACCATTCATGGTTGAATGAAGAGGGTTTCAGATCCCTTTTTATAAGAACTCGGAGGCCTTTTGATAGAATCTCCGAGGACTTTACCATTAAGCAATTTGCTAATAACTTGATGAGAATGAATAGGTGGCGGGTGAGTGACAAGAAATCGTGCTATGAAAAATCATAATGACCTTAAGGAAGTGGAAGAAGGTATAAAATCTTTTTTTGAAAAAAAAGAGACAAGGATCTTTTCAGAAGCGCAATTCCAAACTTTAAAAGAACTTGAAGGAAAAATAACGGCTCTTCTAGACAAAGACAAGGTAGAGTGAAGGCTTAAAAGTAGATCCATATGGCTTGCTAAAGGGGGCAATAATACCAAGTATCTGAAGGCTAAGCTTCCAAGGGATGAAATTGGAAGATCCATCCAACCTATACACTCTTGAAGTCCAATATAGACATCTCTACAAGATCTAAATCCACCTCAAAACAAATGTCAACAATAATGAAGTAGAACAAGCCCTTCTAGGGCTCAAATGCTTCTCCCAAGCATTATAGAGTTTCACACCCAAACAACCTATACAAGATCAACATACCACTACCAAGTACAATGCAGCTGAAATACCAACTCCCCCTTCACCAAAAGTGTGACTTCAGCAAGAAAACTTTGATACCATGTAGAAATTTCATGAATTGAAGTTTCTTTTGCAAATTTAGAAATTTTACCTCTTTAGAGATTCCACGGATCTAATCCCTCAAAATTATTAACCTTAGGGCTGAACTGAAATATAAATTACAGCAGCAAACAACCGGCAATATTTCACTTCACATAAACCCCAATACACTACGCAATCCAAGAGAGAATATACCAAATATATGCCAACAAGTTTTAGCCCTTAGGGCACACTTTTCATGCATAAAACAGATCTGAGATCACTGCAATTAATGTAGATTTACAGTAAATCTGTCCTATTATTTTCAATATAAATGTTAAATTTCTTAATAATTTCAACCTTAACATATGTCAAATCAGCAGGACATATAAGTGCTAGAAATTACCAAACCATGAAAACAATGATAGTTGAAAATCAAATATGCAATAAGACCATTTTGAACAAATGAAAACTTCATATGTATACATAAGAGATGAAGTTTAAGTACTACTCTCAGCTTATCACAAGCTGGTACAACCCTCCAAACTCTCCAAAACTTAGCTTGGGAAAACCAAGAAAAACCCTAGCTCCACCAAATTCTCCAACAAGCTAGAATCACTACTAGCAAGTCCTCCTTGGCCTCATGCAAAACATCTCTTCTCTTCCTCCTCAACAAGTACAACTTAGAGTTTATCACCAAACCCCAAGTCCAATGCCTCCGTAGGGATCAAACCTAGGCCTTCAATTTCAAAAATGCTCCAAGAAACCCTAGAACATTAATATAAAGAGAAATAAAGTACAAAGAAGACTAAACAAGAGAGATAGAGAAACTAGCACTCCTCTTACATCTTTAACTCAAATGTAAAGAAGAATAAGTACAAGTGCATGATCGATAATGATAATGACTATCTCCTTCCTCTATTTGTATGAAAGCTAGGGGAGGTCTACAATGACAAGGGACCCAATCCACTACAATCAAACTACAAGACACATGTAGGCCTACATATGTGAAGCACTCTACTCCAAGGTGACGATGATCAACAAGCAAGGCTCCAAGGCATGAGCGCTACTCCCTAAGGTCCAACGCTCCTCTAAGGCTCCAAACCTCTCCAAGGTCATGTGTTTTCTCAAGGAGCACCACACCTACATGTCCACTTCCTCAACCCAAGCATCCTCAAGTCAAGTGTGAGCCTCCATGCAAGCAACCAAGCAACCCCATGTTGTCTAGGACTCAATACCCTCCTTAAAAATGCCCAACGCTCTTTCTCCAATGCAAGGTGTCCTCCAAGCAAGCAAACTCCTTCCGTGTGTCAGCTACATGAAGAAGTCACCAAACTCCATAGACCACCAGCACTCCAAGGAAGAATGTCATACAAGCATCCATACAACATCTAGCAACTCAAAAGTAAGCTACCACCAATGTGCAAGTCCATCACAGAACAGCGAGGGTCAACCATACACCATGCACCCCACATCTCATGAAGCACCCCCAAACACAGTATAAACACTTTCAAAGTAACCTCGAAAGCTAACAACACCTCCCACTAATCTGAAGAAATCCAAAGCAAAGAGAATCATCCTTGATTCTATGAAGAATCATCTAATCTCTCACATCACAGAGAAGAAGACAAAGAAGGAGATGCATGATGCCTTCATCTTTGTATCGAGTTTGAATATCAACCACAAGATGTTGTTGAAGAACAAGCTCACTGCCACACACATAAACGATACAAACACAGTGGCCAACTATCCGATGAAGATCATCGAACTTTGTGATCAGCTCACCACTATTCGGCTGAAAGTGAAGAATGAGGAGTCGGTGCCCATAGCACTAAATGGATTCCCTTCATCTTGGGAACCTTTTGTTAGAGGTGTCTGTACTCAAGAGAAGCTTCCCACTTTTGAGAAGCTTTGGGCTGATTTCATCCAAGAAGAGACTAGACTAGAGACTATTTCAGCAAGAGTGGAGAAGAGTCAAAACCTTATCCTCATCGAGAAGATGGGAAAAGGAGGAAAGAAAGAAGGACCCAAGAAGGATCAGAAGGGGAAGAAGGAGGATTTAGGGTTCTCTAACAAAGGCAAGAAAGACTTGAGTCACATGAAGTGTTTCAGTGCCACAAGAATGGCCATTATGCTTCTCAGTGTCCTCAGAAGAAAAAGGGAAAGGGCAAGAAGCAACAACAAAAGTACTTAGTAGGGAACGCATAGGTTTCAGTGTGGATGAATTAACATCTAGGCTTGATAGTGCTCTCCATGGTTTCATTCCTTTCCACTAACATTGTCTCTAGTGTTGGGTGGTATGTGGATAATGGAGCATCTCGACACATGACCTTCAATAAGAAAGCTCTCAGGAGACTTCAAGAGCAGGAGACAAGTATACAAGTGAAGCTTGGTGATCATGCCAGATATTGAGTTATAAGGACAAAATTTGTTGTCATCTACATGCCTTCAAGTGATATTCTTGAGCTTGATAATGCTTTATATGTTCCTTGTTTAACTAAGAATTTGATTTCAATTTCAGCTATGATAGATATTAAATGTGCAATTGAGTTTGATGATCAGCAATTATTGTTAGAGATCACAGCAAGGACTCTACTCAAGTTTTGGACAAAGGTATGCAAGAGGGTGGCCTTTACAAGTTGATTACTTATTCAAACAAACATGGAGCCCTAGTCCATGACAAATGACCAACTGTGCCAGCTTTGGCACAAAAGATTTGGTCACCTACACTATGGAGCATTACCCCTCTTGAAGGACACGATGCAAGGATAGTCGAACTTCAAAATAGACAAGACAGGAGTGTGCTGGGGTTGTGCACTCAACAAGCATGCAAACATTGCTTTCCCTAGTAGTGAGCACAGATTGAGAGGGATTCTTGATTTGATTCATTCATATGTGTGTGGACCTATGTCATCAACAACTTAATTGGTAGGTGACATTTATTATGTTTCAACTGTCATTTATTGATGACTCCTCTAGAAAAACCTAAATATATTTTATGAAGACCATGGATGAAGCCTTCAGTAGGTTCCAAGTGTTCAAAGCTCTTGTGGAGAATCGGATAAGTAAGAATATTAAGGCGCTAAGATAACATAATGGAAGAGAATACACTTTCGGAGTCCAAGGAATTTGATTCCTTTTGTCGAAATATAGGGATAAAGAGTAGTACCTTACAAACCATAGCAGAATCAAGTTGCAAAGGGGAAGAGTAGGTCCATCATAGAGACAACCAAGGGTATGATTCATGATCTAGATATACCCATGATTCTTTCGACAGAAGCATGTAGTATTGCGATCTACATTTGTAAGAAACCACATTTGTGTTTTTGGTTGTCATGTGTATATTCATGTTCCTGATGAGAAGAGATCTAAGCTTGAACCTTCTAGCTTGAAGGGGGTATCTTTTGGTTACAATGAGTCCTCTGTGGCTTACAAAATCAACATTCCATCACAATGGAAGAAAAATTAAGCCAAGATGTGAAATTTGATGAGGATGCTTAGTCCTCTAAGTCTCGAGAACCTCCTCGGGAAGTTGGGGAGGGAGAAAAGCTTCCTAACCCAAATGTTGATCTGAAGATTTCAAAAAAAATCCAATTCAGATCAGTAGGTTCCAATGTAATAACAATGTCTGTTTTACCATCCAGTTTAGCTCGGAAGCTTAGGTGGCTTAGTCAAACATTGCACAATGCATAGGAGCTAGTAGGAGCTCTAATGATTTCTTTTTGGGTAAGTCATCCCCCTAAGAAGTTTCCTAATTATGTTGCACTAATGTCTTCCATCCTTGATTTAGAGCCTTCCAGTTTTGAAAAGGCACACATAGAGCAAGTGTGGCAAGATGCCATGACAAAGGAGTGTAACTCCACACTAAAGAATGATGTCTAGAAGATTGTATCAAAACCAAAGGGTGAACCAATGTTTTCTCCAACTAGTTGTAGAAGGTTAAGCATGCCATTGATGGCAACGCCGCAACATAGAGAACGACAAGACTAGGTTGGTAGTGAGAGAATTCTCCCAAAGAGAGGGGTTGACTATGAGGAGACATTTGCTCTAGTTTCCAGGGATACTTCCATCAAAACCTCTGTTGTAGGAAATGTCTACCCAAGTAACATTCTAATACCTAAAATGCATGAAGAAATCAAAATGGGATGGAATGGCCTAGAAATAACCTCAATCGTATCGTACAACATTTTACGATTTGGAAACATCGTACAATATGACTAAGGCCATGTTCAAGTCGTTTCATACAATGTTTCGACAGTTTTTTTGAAGGTTGCGGGCCCACCCAAGCACCCATGTTGGGCGTGGGACACATAGGGATCCTAAAAAACCCTTAATCAATGACTAGTGAAGACACAATATAGACATGAGTTTCCTTCTAAAATGTCATTTATGTGTATCATTCTTATTTTCTTGCAACATGATGTGTTATTTAAATATATATAAATAGATAGATATACATTGTGTTTCCCTCGAAGTAACCATTTTGGGAGGATCACGTTTCTAGGCATTCCCAATTCCAAAACTCATACACGTTTCCACGTTTTGTGCAACTTAGATCATAACTATTATGTCTCTTGCATTAGTTTTTGGATGGTCTTTATATCAAAAGGACGTAAATACTAAACACTACTTTTCTTAATGGTTTGATTCAAGAAGAAGTATACATTAATCAACTAAGAGGTTTTGAAGTGTATAGGGTGGGATACCCATATATGCATGTTGAAAAAGGCCCTTTAAGGGTTGAAGCAGGCACCATGTGCATGGCAGTCTAGGATTGATAAGTACCTACTTAATTTAGGCTTCACCAAGACTGTTGCAGATCCCAATCTATATTATTTGTTTAATTGATCTAATAAGCTTGTCTTGGTCTTGTATGTAGATGACCCAATACTTATAGGCAATTCTGAGAAGTGCATTACATGATGCAAAACAGAGTTGGCCCACAAGTTTGATACGAAGGACGTTGACCTTATGCATTATTTCCTGGGTCTAGAGGTTTTGTAGGGCACAGATGAGGTCTTCCTTGGACAAGGGAAGGACACAGTAGAGATTCTAAAGAGATTTCAAATGATGGATTACAAACCCTTGGACACACCTATGATTCCCAATCTAAAGTTGTCTGCAGATTTAGATTCAGATTTGGTAGATCCTACAATGTATAGGTTGTTGATTTGTTCATGTGTGTATCTGGTGAATATTGGGCCCAATATATGTTTTGCAATGAATAACTTGAGCAGTTCATGGTTGAGCGAGGCAAATTCATTGGAGGGCTGCAAAGCATATGCTTCAATACTTTAAGGGCACAATGCATTATGGTCTTAGGTATGTGGGAGATGGTTAGTCAATGTTGTGCGGTTTTGTTGATTATAATTGGGCAAGAGATGCAGGTGATCGAAAGAGTACTTCAAGTTGTTGTTTCAGTTTGGGTTCAAGTATATTATTATGGTTCAGCATGAAGCAAGCAGCAATGGCACTATATTCTACAGAGGTAGAATGGCAACTAGTTCTACTAGTTGTGAGGCTATGTGGCTTCACAAGTTGATAACAGAATCCACTGATCAGATGTTGGAACCTACTGTGGTATACTGTGACAATCATAGTTGTATCAAACTCTCTAAGAATCTAGTGTTTCACAATCACTCCAAGCACATTGATATCCATTGCATTTCCTCGAAGACAATGTTCAGAAGGAAGCAATGGTTCTTCAATGTGTTCCTTCGGATTCACAAGTTGCAAAGATTTTGACGAAGCCCCTGTATAAGGGGAGGTTTGAGATGTTGAAGGAGAGACTGGGCTTGGTGGTCCCCTCTCAAAAAGAAAATGTTAGATTTTACCGTGATTGCTTCATCGATGATTCTCCAACAATGATGGCACAATCCAACAAATGCTACCCTGGTACATGTGCAATCATGATGAGGTACATGTGCAATCATGATGAGGACATAGATTAGGAGAGTTATGGTGCAGCACTAGAGATTCTTGGGAGGCTTGTTGCAAATATGTAGGGGGGAAGAGAGAGGGAGGGCACATGCATATTTCATCCACCTCTAGTTTTAGAACTGTTATTCCAAATTTAAATTGCCAGAGTTAGATAGATGTCTTTTCTATTTTGAAGTTTGTTTTTC